>JADBJO010005059.1:152500-155000 GCA_016801955.1 Conus betulinus | reverse complement strand
GCTGATACCGCTGTCTGTCAGGGTCCTCCTATGACTTAAACTTACAGGGTGATGAGCGGATAACCGATTGGGTGTTGCAGCCAGATATGTTCAAGAAGAAGACCTAAGAGGTAAAAACCCGTCATGTTTTGCCTTGTAATTTGTTAGTCATTGTCAGCTAACGGAATTCTTTCAAATTCCCTTTAGATTTTTTTCTGTATCTATTGTATCATATCATGTACATGTTATTGTTTCTTGCTGTCTCTCTCTTTCCGTTGATTTCTCTGTTTCTCTGCTTCCACTACTCTCTTTGTCTTCCGTCTTCCCTCCTCACTTCCTGCCGCCTTACTCACACACATACACACACACACACACTCGCGCGCGCGCGCGCGCGCACGCAGAGAGAGAGAGAGAGAGAGAGAGAGAGAGAGAGAGAGGGAGACCCTCTCCATCTAATCTCTCTAATGTCTCTGATGATTCCTGTTTCACAGTGTCCATTATCATAGAGACGCTCAGCGTATAAGTAGCTCTAAAATCAAATTCTATTGTTCGTTTTCATCATCATCATGATCACCATCATCATCATCATCATCATCATCATCATCATCATCATCATTATTCTCATCATCATCATCATCATCATCATTATACTTAGTCTTTTTTCGTCGTCGTCATTTTTTTTTCTTTTAATACGCTGTGTGTGTGTGTGTGTGTGTGTGTGTGTGTGTGTGTGTGTGTGTGTGTGTGTGTGTGTGTGTGTTCTTCCTTCTTCAAGCTCAGCGTCCTCAAACAAACAAAACAAACAAGAAAAACAGAACACAGAGCACTGTGAAGGTACAGTAACTCTGGCCGCCATAATCTGATGTCACATAAATAACCACGAACTCTTCCTCTTCAAGCTCATCCTTTTCCCCTCCTCCTCCTCCTCCTCCTTCTAATGCACATTCTGTGTTTGCAGAGTATCCCAATTGTAAGAGTAGGTGTATGAACAAAATGGTAAAGGAAACAGGCCAGCTGAAAACAAAAATAGATGGATGGGTTTTCTGAAATATCACGCTTGCTCGTTAAGCTCCCACTGAAGATTTGAAAGACGAGAGGGTGTGTGCAGTCCTACACTCATGAAAGACCCGACCAAGAAAAAAATGGACAAATTCCAAGAGCAACCGCTGAACGGGAGAATGAATGCAGATTGTGAAACTGAATACTCTCTCTCTCTCTCTCTCTCTCTCTCTCTCTCTCTCTCTCTCTCTCTCTTTTCATACGAAATCAAATATGCTTCTTCTTTTCCAAGTCAATCATCATCATTTTTTGTGCGCCATGTCATTGGAGTGTATGAGCATGCGTGAAGTGCATTATTCAGAACGAGAACCGAAATGAAGTGTCGTCTTTTTAGCAGAAAATTCCCTTTCACATGTCAAACGACACGAGGCAGAGGCAAACGGCACAAAGAACTCAGAGAGCATTTAAACTTCGAGAGTTTTCTTCTCTCAGTTCCCATATGTATCCTTCATTTAGTTAAGGTAAGCTTCCTTGACTGAGCATCGTGCTCAGTTTCACCATTATTCTAAGCTGAATTAAAATATTGCCCTTTCAACTGAAAATGACTTATTGTCAAGATATCTTCCCGTAAGCCCCATGGTCCACAAACCTGGAGCATTATAAAGTTCCACAAAGAAAGAAAAGTTGTTGTTGTTGTTGACGTCGTACCCTGGCTAAAAGACTCCAGGGGATCATCCAAAACAGCCGAAGTACTTGAACACTATGGTACAAATGCATCAGCTGGGGATGAGAACATTATGTGCGTGACCGTTTTGTTTATTTTCCCGCCACATGGGCAGCCACACTCCGACTTCGGGGGATTTTGGAGACTGATAATGTTATGCTAGGAGCTGGTCACAACTGAAGACATTCCTACATAACTATGCAGAACATAACATTTTGGTGCAGCCTTGGTGTTGTAGCCTATGTCAATGTGCCTGACAGCCTTAAGCCAAGGCGGTGAAAGGAAGGTAAACTGTGATGATATTTCCATCGATGATCAAGTTGACATTTTCAGTCAATACATATTATTTCACGGCATAAAAGTCTTTCTGTCTTTTCTTTCCCTATCCACAAGGCCATGCTGGGTAAGTCACTTCAAATGCACTGTCTGGCTTGACAGCTCACGACAAGTATGGGTGCTGCCATCATCCCGAAGCCCAACTAACCCTTGTCCAGCAGGTCAGTCTACATGTGGGCATGAACAGCTGTGACACAGAGCCATTGTCAGCCACAGACTGTGATCACCCCACTGCTTAGATCAGTTGTTCCGAGTGCTGCATGAACGGCAGGTCTCCTCCAGGTTTTCTCTCGTCCTTTTACACCCACACAAGGAGCTAGAGTCCCAGTCCACTGTCAGTGTGAAGCTTTTCTGCTGCTATCAAGAAGTGGGGGTGGTGGTGGTGGTAGTTTATTATCGTTTCCACTACCACCATCACCCTTCTCCTTTCATGCAGATACTGAGACTCATACAAAAGCCAGG
>JADBJO010005059.1:147500-150000 GCA_016801955.1 Conus betulinus | reverse complement strand
ATTGATTGGAGACCCTCTGAATTCCCCTTGAGGAACCTGTAGATCTTATAGTGACCTTACTGCGTTTAACCATTCTTCATTGCTTCAAGGCATCTAGCTCGTTACTGTAATTATCTGGTGACGTCCTCTGAAATTGAATCCCACTGGTCTGTTTTTCATACTACTTTCTGCTGTGATTATGGATTTCTTTACTGTATGCATAATTTGCTATCAATGACTCTTGTTGGCATCTGTTCCTGTTCTTTTCAGGCGCTAAATGCACAGTTCAGGTTTGGCATCTCTTTCGGCAAACTGACACCAGACAAGAAGTCAAGGTTCCTTTGAGAGGGTGAAGCGATAACCAGTCCAGAAAACACAATTAAAAAACCGTTTCCTTCTAAACCCCTACGCCCGATTTTAGTTTTAAAACAACTCCCTGCTTGTAAAGATATGGCTTCCATTCATTTCGATGTCTGTATTTTTCTGGGCACGAAAACTAGTGGCGCTGATTGGTATGCGATATTTGCTTGATGACTTGGGTTTTTTTGGTTTTTTAAAACGTTGATGCAAAATATGTTTCCTGCTGACATTGTAGAAAATCTTGCGAAAGAGTAATGTATACCTGTAGAAGAATGTGCTTTCTTCCAGAATTACCCCGACTGTTTCTTTCAAGCTTTCTTCTGATTCCTGCCAAACAGTGCCCAGATGTTTCTCTCTGTAGCGAGAACCCATGGCGTAATAGACGAAAATGTTGAAAGTGGCGTTAATAAATCCAAGCACTTCAAAGACCCATATACTGCACAGGTAAAAGTTCTGATGGCGTCGTCCAGCATTCGTTTTTGGGAAGAAAAGCCAACTGAAGCGGATCAGAGAAGCAGGAGACATACAAGCGATGAAGAAGATGGAATTGCCGACAAGCATTTTGGTCAGAGCCACCTCACGGGAGGACATTCCCGTAGATGTCTGGGAGTGCCACGTGACGATGTTGCGTAATTTCACTACCGTCATTATTGTCGCTGTTATCACCACTATCATCTCCATCCCAGGCAGACCAAACACCAAATACAACACTGTCTAAACGGTCGATGAACTCTTTGTGAGCTTGATAGAATTCGCCGTCAACACCTGTCATCACTGCAATCCCTGCTGCTGGATCATACACACATCTGATGCGGTATCGGAAGCATAGGACGAAGACCAGGCTTAGTGTCAGTATGAAGAGCATCACAATGATGACTGCCATTGTCTTGGTACGTATCAGACTTTGAAATTTGAGTGGGTTGAACACACAGAGGCATCTCTCTGTTGCAATAATGGCTGACAATATTGGTGAGACAAAACAGAATCCACCTATAAAGTTAGATTAACATTCGTCAAAGCTGTGACAACAGGACCAAATCTTTCCCTGTTGTAAACTGTAGGTACAGTTGTTCACCGTGATACACCATTGGTCCAACCATAGTCAGTTCATCAGCCAAAGATAACGCAAAGAGACACAGATTAACACGAACCTTGAGTTCCTGTTTGTAAAACACCGCCATGTTGATGACGTTCGCTGGTCCGCCAATCACAAACAGCAGAAACAGCAGATTGAATTTGACCTTACGTACAATGGCTTCCACCTCCTCAGTGACCATGTTATCTGGATTGTCCCAGGGTAAGTAATCCATCTTACTGAAAACCACTTCCATGCAGTCATCTCGAAATGGGTACATTATTGTCACGATTTCAAAGTGATGTGTGACGTTGGTGGAGAATGTCACTTCATCATTCAGACTAGTTACCTTTGGAGTATTCATCGTAGTATTGATGAATCTATATGCGACGCAGTTACGTAAAAAGTTTCACAATTTTCAAACGTACCTCATTTGAAATGTATAGCTGATTAGGACGTTTCTTTTGTTTCTGGAATTTTTAGCAGTGCGGTAATGGCTACCAAATGACTGCAAGACAGCACACATTCGTCAGAAAACAATCGCTCAGAGATGCATCCATGAATTGGATCAAACTCGATTTTGTGGTGTCTGTCTTCCCAACTGAGCTGATATTCGAACTCAAATCAGGTTTGGACGCATCGAAGCAGAAAGAAATTTCAACAAAAATTAAAAAATGGCTTTGATGGGAATAAACCCACGAAAGCTAAGCCTGGTGTCCGCAACGCTAACCACTTTGCCATGGCAATTGAGGTCCGGCAAATATTTGGACACTGGCGGTCTGGTTACAGCAATATGCTATCCAGGAGTACAACCTCGATGCTGAGAGGCGGTGTGACGGTACAAAGTTTCCGCAGAAACAAAGTGTACTGTGAACTGACATTCAAAGTGTCCGCAGAAATCCTGTGGACACTTTGTTCCGCGAGGTGACATATAACTTACTTAAAAAGCGGAACAAAGTGTCCGCAGCCGTTTCAGCCTCAGTGTGAGTGAGTGAATGTGCACGTACACTCCCATGCGTGTGCGTGCGTGCGTGTGTGCGTGCGTACGCACGCGCGCGCACTTGTGTGTGTGTGTGTGTGTGTGTG
>JADBJO010005059.1:137500-145000 GCA_016801955.1 Conus betulinus | reverse complement strand
TCTCTCTCTCTCTCTCTCTCTCTCTAGCTTGCTCGCTCGCTCGTTTTGAAAATCATCTCTTGAATCCGTAAAAATGCCATCGGTGACTGAACGTTTTATTAAAAAACTTGTACAGCATTTTTTTGACACATCTATACTTATTTGCTCTTTCAGAGATACAATATTTGCCGCCTTGTAACACTTATCTATGAACTAGGTCCACTAGGCCTAACTTATCGGTTTTGCTTTCTAAACTCTGTAACATCTGTACGCTATTGCACAAGTTTTAATGTCAGTCGCACGAAAGCGAGAGGTGGATGTAAAAATGTTTTAAATACTCTGTCGATAGGGCTTATAGTTATTAATTCTAAGAGCGTGGAGCTTTTTACTTGCTTTATCTGGTATTTTTCAATGTGCATTATTCGATTTTTTTCTCTCATGTTAGTGTTCATCCATAATGCAGTATGATCCCCATATAAGACTACTTAGGCGACTTTTTATATTGCATTTGAAAGAATAAAATAAATGGAAATAAATTAAGGACATCGATTGATCCTTGGGGAATACCCATAGAGATCTTTTAGTAAGATGGATTACGTTTTCCCATCCTCGCACATATAGTTTTCTCTTGTTGGCTGTATTCGATACTTTGAAACACATAAGCTTTTTTTGTTATCAGAAGGGATATATAACGTCAAATGCTTTTGCAAAATCTACAAAACGAATTCCAGTAAGGGCATTATTTTTATATTCGTTCAGACCTCTTTCAATAAATTGTACAAGAGCAGTGTGACAAGAGTGGTTTTGTCAAAAACCCTAATTGATTTCATGAATGAGATCGTAATGTTTAAGATGAGAATACAGGTGTGCTTGAAGACATTTTTCCGGGTGGTTGAGAAAAAAAAAGGGATAATATCAAGATAAGTCTATAGTTTGAGAGATTGGTGGAATTACCTTTTTTTACACAAAGGTATAACTTTTGCTGTTTAAATTTCAAGAGAAAGTGGCTTTTATTAATACACATATTATAAGCGTAAGTGAGTGTTTTCAGCACATGTGTGTGTGTGTGTGTGTGTGTGTGTGTGTGTGTGGTGTGTGTGTGTGTGTGTGTGTGTGTGTGTGTGTGTGTGTGTGTGTGTGTGTGCAAGCTACATAGGTATGTCGGTAGGCACGTAGGTAGATGGATAGATAGATAAGTTGGTAGGTAGGCGGGTAAAAGAGGTAGGTAGGTAGGTAGACAGGTAGTAGGTAGGTAGGCACGTACATACGTAGGTAGATAGGTAGCTGGTTAGCTAATGTCAACAATTAATTATACGCTTATTTCATGCTACAGAGAGTCAAGCGACCGTTTCATCATCATCATCATCATCATCATCATCATCATTGTCATCATCATCGTCGTCGTCGGCCGTCGCCCTCTTCTTCTTCTTCTTCTTCTTCGACTTCTCGCCTACCGCTGATGGAAGTCGATGGGCCGCCAAACTGATGAACGGTTTACCAGGTTGCACGACTTCTTGCGATTGTGTGCCGCTGGTTGGAACTCCGGAAACGTTTTCCGTCTATTCTGTGATGTCAGTCCATCGTCTTTGTGTGTGTGTGTGTGTGTGTGTGTGTGTGTGTGTGTGTGTGTGTGTGTGTGTGTGCGTTGTTTTGTTTTGTTTTTTTCCTGTCTCTCCCTTCATCTGTCTCCGGCAAAGAAATCCTTGAGGATTGATATAGCAAGGTAAACGAACCGGGTAATATGGTGAGATAACCTCAGTTGTTTTTTTTTTTTCTTTCACTATGCCAATAGATCTTCTGATGGTCTGGTGTACTGTTTAATGGCTTAACGCACCTACCCATTGTGGCATTATCAGTAGGTGGAGTGACGAGCACTTAACAGCCGATTTCGCTCTCTAATTTACAGTAACCACCATCCATCATACCTGTCAGAAACAGTAGATCTGGGCGTAATAAATGCATTGGTAACCAACATGAAATGTATTGAATATTGTCTTTCTATACTGGAGATGACTGCGTGTCCTAAATAAAATGTATAGTTTACTTTTGTAGCAGTTAGCACGGTTACTACTGACGATATTTAAACCATTGTCAGCAACAACAGCAAAGCAACATTAACAACAGGTACAATAACACGAATAACAACAACAACACACCCACCGTATGGCAGCTAAAAGTAACTGCAAAAAGTTTACCTCGTTTGTTTGTTAGTTTAGTTCTTTTTCGTTTATTAATGATGCAACTTGCCAACACTTACACACACACAACCAGCATCCCTCCCGCCCCGTCTCTTCCCCTCCCCCCTGTCTGTCTGTTTGTCGGTCTGTCTGTCTGTCTGTCTCCCTCTGTGTGTGTGTGTGTGTGTGTGTGTGTGCGTGCGTGTGCGCGCGCGCGCGTGTGTGTGTGTGTGTGTGTGTGTGTGTGTGTGTGTGTGTGTGTGTGTGTGTGTGTGTGCGTGCGTGCGTGCGTTTATTGGTGTGCTTGAGTAAAAACTTATTGTCTAGCCTACGAATGCGTAACTGTCACGGTTGCTAAGCTGGACGTTCCACCACCCTCACCCCACTTAATATTTTTCCCTGGACAAAACAACAAAACAAAAACTAATTCTTGCAAACACTTTATTTATACACATCACTAAAAAAAAATAAGGGTAAATCAAACAATAATAAACAAATGAACAACATTGCCGGTACCATAGCCAATGGGAAAACACCCACAACCACTGCGATCGACTCCTCTTCATAGGACATTGATGGTGCAGCTACCCCGGGACCTTTAGAGTGTAGATTCTCTGCCACTAACGGAAGGCGAGTCCAGCCACTGAGTGCAAGGTTAGAGACCTACAGTGTTGACGCAACAGTGAATGACACTGCAAGACCGGGGCAGTGCCACCAACTATGCAAGAATGGGGCTGTAGGGACCCAGCCTGGCTCTCTATGACTGACTTCGAATCGCTCAACTACTGGGACTCAAGTGGATGGCATATGATGTGCAGGGATTCTAGAAAGAGGGAACACAAGAGAGACGGCTGACGGACACTTATGATCCCTTCCTCCTGTATTCTCCCCTAACTGGGTAGACTGACTACATGTCACCTCATGCATACCAAATTTATTTACGGGCCCAACGTATCACAATCACATCAACATAGTGACATCATTAACACACACCAACAGAATACAGTTTGCAAAAGAGGCATTATCAACAAAAAACTTTTTTTTAAATGTGGTCGACTTATGGTGACGACTAAACTGAAGACTAAAGGACGATGATGAAGATGAAGACGACAACGAAGATGAGAACTACAACAAACATGAAGACGATGGCGAAGATTAAGACGACGACAAAGATGAGGACTACAACGAACATGAAGACGATGGCGAAGGTGAAGACGACGACGAAGATGAAGCCTACGACAAAATTCCCGGTAGTGCTACTACCCAGTACCCATCACCGGACCACTATCAACTCCTGAAGGGCATCACGTGGGGCACTGTGACGGTACAAAGTGTCCGCAGAAACAAAGTGTCCGCACGCGGACACTTTGTTCCCTGCAGACACTTTGTACCGTGAACTGACATTCAAAGTGTCCGCAGATATCCTGCAGACACTTTGTTCCGCGACGTGATATATAACCTACAAAAGCGGAACAAAGTGTCCGCAGCCGTTTCAGCCTCATAGCGAATGGGTGAATGTGCACGTACACTCCATGCGCGTGCGCGTGCGTGCGTGTGTGCGTGTGTACGCACGCGCGCGTACGTGTGCCTGTGTGTGTGTGTGTGTGTGTGTGTGTGTGTGTGTGTGTTTTAATTTTTTTTTATTGTTTAAAATTTGTTGCCTACTTTTTTGCGCAACAGCGCACAAAGTTTAGATTACGATCATGAGCGCGCACGCGCGCACGCACACACACACACACACACACTTATATATATATATATATATATACTTGCACGCACGCACACACACACACATACACACACACGCGTGCGCGCGCGCGCGTACGCACGCACGCATGCACGCGCATGGGAGTGTACGTGCACATTCACGCACTCACACTGAAGCTGAAACGGCTGCAGACACTTTGTTTCCACTTTGTAAGTTATATGTCAGCTCGCGAAACAAAGTGTCCGCAGGATTTCAGCGGCCACTTTTGAATGTCAGTTCATGGTACAAAGTGTCCGCAGGGAACAAAGTGTCCGCATGCGGACACTTTGTATCTGCGGACACTTTGTACCGTCACAGGCACCACACTTGCACTGATTGCGCTGCTGAAACTCGGCTCGTCGATCTCTCCTCCTCACATCTCACGCACAGGCACCAGGGTGAGTGGCAGGTGCTCCTCACTGCCCCATCCTGGTACAGACAGGGCAGCTTTTGAAAACCTGATACCTCACCGGCCACCGGACCTTTCACAGAGCACCTGGGTGAGAGGTTGGATTCCTGATGCCTTACCTAGACACAATCAGGGGTCGACAGGACCTCAGCTGCCGGAGATGCTCTTCAGGCACCTGCCTGTGTGCGATTTGGTCGGCAGGCGTTCGGGTGTGACGAAGGCCTGCAGGGTCACCGAGTACAGGACTGGATCAGCAAGTGATGGGGGTTGTCTCTGGACTGTGGCTACGGAAGGCCAAGTCACAGGTGCTGCAGGCTGTAGGGTCCGCCTCTGGTAGCAGGCCTCTCACACCACTGTGGGCACTCCAGCTCGGTGTCTCCACACTAAGACATCACCGGGAAAAAGGGTAGGAGGGGGTATGGGTGCTCTCAGACAAACACTGCCATTGAACCCTGTGGTCAGCCCAGGAACTGGTCACGATGAAACAGAGAATCTCCGCAGAATCACAGGCCAGTCACTCAGACTAGCAGGCGTACCCCTGCTTGCTGAACAAAGTCAGCACATACTGACAAACATCAGTCCATTAATTCAACACTGGACTACTACCATCACACAGTGACCACTGCACAACTTCACCTACCCTCCAGCAGAGACTAACACTACACACTGACTATACACCAGCCCTATGGCTGGGTTAGACAACACTCTTCACACTGACTTTACACCAGCCCCATGGCTGGGTTAAGCAATAATCTTCGTACTGACTATACACCAGCCCTACGGCTGGGTTAAACAATAATCTTTCACATACATGGCCCCCCAGGCTGCTGCATGTCGAACCAGTGGCCACAACACAACTGACTGCCAAATTGCTCACTTTCAACCAACGTGCCCTGTGCACGTGCAAAGTGATCATATCTCAAGCCACCAAAGGAGAGAGAGAGAGGGGGGGGGGGTAGGCATACCAATCCTCAACCTGTCAACTTTTTACCCGTCCTGTGTTAGTCTGTATGTCTGTCTGTTGTGAGTCATCATGCCCACAGCATACATAATAAAATACTCAGATGAATATAGACTCCACACTGTGACAGTAACCTATATCCAAGAGTGGACTAAGAAGAATGCCAATATATTAACGCCCAAATATGAAAGCCTAATATACGAAAGCCGAATACACCAAGCCCAAATGTCATGGAAGTCCCTCAAGAGCGACTTGAAGCTGTTGCAAACCTTGCACTATTTTAAGGGTCACTCGTTTTCCAATGAACAAGAAAAAGCATGTTTTAAAAGGTTTACATTAAAAAAAAAATACCCCAATCCCTTGCAGCCGATTTCACATTGAATTGGACATGTGGCAAACTGAGTGAAATAAATGTATGTGCGTGCGTGCGTGTGCGTGTGTGTGTGTGTGTGTGTGTGTGTGTGGTGGCAGGGTGAGTTCAATCAGGGGTCCGTGAGTAAAACTATGGGTAATATACCTGCATGATGTAAACATTCATAAGGAACGAACACTAATGGCACTAATAGAGTTTGTAAGGTTTTCTGTTTGGGTTCATGAAGATACTAACGCAAGGAAATGGTCTCTGTGGACAGAACAGAAAACATCATAAACCATTATGCATATACACTAAGCGCCTTTCCTATATTATACCTTTTAGAGAGCATTGACTTCAAACTTTCTTAGAGCTCTTGCCGAACAGCACCCATAATGTCTCCCTGTAGCGTGAGCCCATTACATAGTACACAAACATGTTGAAGGTGGCATTAACAAAGCTGAACATCTGCCAGACCCACAGGCTGCAAATGTACAAGTTGTGATGGCGTCGTCCAGCATTCGTTTCTGGGAAGAAAAGCCAGCTGAAGCGGATCAAAGAAATAAGAGAAATACAAGCGATGAAGAAGACGGAATTTCCGACAAACATTTTAGTCAGAGCCACTTCACGGGAGGAAATCTCCGTAGATGTCTCGAGCGCCATGCCACAATCTGCCGTAGTTTGACTATTGTCATTATAGTTGTTATCATCACCACTGTCATCTCAAGCCAAGGCAGACCAGCACCGAGGACAAAACTGTCTAGGTGATCAATGAAATCTTTGTGAGCTCGGTAGAACTTCCCTTCAACAGCTGTCCAGACATCAAGTCTGTCGTGGGGTCATAAACACAGCTGACACGGTATCGAAAACAGACGATGAAGACCAAACTTAGTACATGTACATGAACCACAACAATGATGACTGCCATTGTTTTGGTTCGTAACAGACTTTGAAACTTGAGTGGGTTAAACACACACACACCTCTCTGTTGCGATAACAGCTGACAATACTGGTGAAACAGAACTAAATCCACCGATAACTAACAGATCGCTGTTCATTAAAGCTTTTTGTAAACGGACCAAATCTTTCTCCTGTGGTGACCTCTAGGTATAGCTGTTCACCGTGAATCACCATTGATCCTATCAGAGTCAGTTCATCGGCCAAGGCTAACGCAAAGAGACACAGATTAACACGATTCTTGAGTCCCTGTTTGTAAAACAATACCATGTTGATGATGTTGGCTGGTCCGCCAATCACACAAACAGCGATATCAACATAATGTATTTGATTTTACGTACAATGTTTTCCACCTCCACACTGACAATGTTATCCGGATTGGCCCAAGGTAAGAATTCCATTTCACTGAATACAAATTGTAGGCAGTCATCTCGAAATTGAATGTTTGGTGTCGTGGTTTGCACGTGTGGAACGTTGTTTGGCATGAAAACTGTGTAAGTCCCATTCATATTATCGGGGGGTACTCAGCGTTGTATTGATAAAACTGTATGTCACGCAGGTATGTACAGTGTTGTCACAATTTCATACTTGCTTCATATAAGAAATATGGCATCAATATGTTGCTTTTGTTCATAGCATCTTTTGTATAACTGCACGGGTTGCAAGGTGACTGGCCGCTTGACAACATGAACTCGTCAAGAAACAATCCTATTTCACAGTAAACTTTTCTGCTCATTACAAAACGTAACTTCATTGCACCCAGATGTCTTTACCATTACCAATTTTGACTTGATTTACTCCAATGAGTTTGCAACACTATACGACTTTTTCGCAGACAGGAACCATCAACAGACTAAAAAAAAAAACTGTTTAGTAACAAAACCGAATCTTTATTACATAAATCTGTTTCAAACGTGT
>JADBJO010005059.1:120000-132500 GCA_016801955.1 Conus betulinus | reverse complement strand
TCATGAATTTTTTATCATCCAAAAAGTCGACTAGAGCTGGGAACCCAAACTAGAGGAAATAACTGACACATTTGTTAGGTCAGTGGCATTGTGCTGCCTTTATTCTGTGGATGGTTCGCCACCTTTCCATCGCAGGTACAGTCATGATGTTTGCCACCGGTGAATCTGAAAGACACGGATAAGCCTACCCCACGTTCTCCTCCTTGATACAGCACCAGATCGAATTCTTATTGTAAATGGTATGGTAGTGCGTGACAAAATTTAAGTACCTTGTTTCACTATCTCTTTCTCATCG
The DNA here is from genome assembly GCA_016801955.1 of Conus betulinus. Classification (NCBI taxonomy): domain Eukaryota; kingdom Metazoa; phylum Mollusca; class Gastropoda; order Neogastropoda; family Conidae; genus Conus; species Conus betulinus. The sequence continues at coordinate 132,205 of JADBJO010005059.1, read as the reverse complement.
AGATTAGGTTGCTCGGTTATGGCCTGTTCATGTTTAGACTGAAGGCTCGACAGAGTGTGATTGAGTAAGATAGATTCATGGAGAGAGAGAGAGAGAGAGAGAGAGAGAGAGAGAGAGAGAGAGAGAGAGAGAGAGAGAGAGAGAGAGAGAGAGAGAGAGAGAGAGAGAGGGGGGGATATGCCGAAAATCTCAGTCTCTTCGATTGAAGAAAGATTTTCATGCTATGAATTTCTAGTTCTGTTACTCTTAAGAGCACAAACAAAAATGGGAAAAACGTCTATACTACCTCCTCCTCCTCAAGTTTCTCCTTCCTGTTAAAACTGCCAACAATCTTAGATCATTTTCTGGGATACATTTTTACAGATGGGAATGAAATTTGTTTACAAAGATGACCAAAACAAAATCACAAACACTTTTCCCTTGTCTGAATTCAGACTTTGAACATGGAAATTGCGGTGTGACAAATCGAGCATATTTGTTTGCATGCACGCGCGCGTGCGCATGTGTGTGCGTGCGTGCGTGTGTGCGTGCATACTACTTGACACTTCGCAGGAATCTGATTGACAGTGTACAGTGGTGAGTTATTCTACACCACACACTGTCAGTGATGAGTCAGTTTGGTTCACACTGCGCTCTGGTCAGTCTGTCTGCTTATCACCACAGAGGTGAGTGCTTCACGCTGTTCAATGATCAATTTCTGCTGCACGTGAGTAGGGGAATGGGAAGCGTGGTTTTTTTTTGTGAGTGTGTGTGGGTGTGGGTGTGTGTCTGTGAGTGTGTGACTATGAGAGTATGTGTGTGTGTGTGTGTGTGTGTGTGTGTGTGTGTGTGTGTGTGTGTGTGTGTGTGGGGGGGGGGGGGGGGGCTTTTTTTATGGTGTTCTCTCTGAGAGAGAGAGAGAGAGAGAGAGAGAGAGAGAGAGAGAGAGAGAGAGAGAGAGAGAGAGAGAGAGAGAGCTTGACTCTCAGTACAGTTAAGATGTAATTTGGTTTCTGATTTTATTATTCTACTTACAAATGTTAAATGTTTCCCTGTTCATTTTTCCTTTATGATTTTTATGTCTTTCAGATGTTACTTGTATTATTTTCGTTTTCTCTCATTAATTTATTTAGGTTTTTCTTTTTTTTTAAAATGTCAGTACAACACTGACAGCAAATGGTTTCAGTCAGTCAGTCAGTCAGTTTCTGCTGCTCGCTGCGCAGTTTACAAGGGTGAATCCGTATTCTTCATGTCGTTCAATGGTCACTGTGCCTGTATCTCACACTGTGCAGATGGTAGTCTTTCTGCTTCGCAATGTACAGCTGTTAGTCTTTCTACTTCACACAGTACAGCTGTTAGTCTTTCTACTTCACACAGTACAGCTGTTAGTCTTTCTACTTCACACAGTAAAGCTGTTAGTCTTTCTACTTCACACACAGTCCAGCTTTTAGTCTTTCTACTTCACACAGTACAGCTGTTAGTCTTTCTGCTTCACACAGTACAGCTGTTAGTCTTTCTACTTCACACAGTACAGCTTTTAGTCTTTCTACTTCACACAGTAAACCTGTTAGTCTTTCTACTTCACACAGTAAAGCTGTTAGTCTTTCTACTTCACACAGCACAGTTGTTAGTCTTTCTACTTCACACAGTACAGCTGTTAGTCTTTCTACTTCACACAGTACAGCTGTTAGTCTTTCTGTTTCACACAGTACAGCTGTTAGTCTTTCTACTTCACTCAGTACAGCTGTTAGTCTTTCTACTTCACACACAGTACAGCTGTTAGTCTTTCTGCTTCACACAGTACTGCTGTTAGTCTTTCTGCTTCACACAGTACAGCTGTTAGTCTTTCTACTTCACACAGTACAGCTGTTAGTCTTTCTGCTTCACACAGTACAGCTGTTAGTCTTTCTACTTCACACAGTACAGCTGTTAGTCTTTCTACTTCACACAGTAAACCTGTTAGTCTTTCTACTTCACATAGTAAAGCTGTTAGTCTTTCTACTTCACACAGCACAGTTGTTAGTCTTTCTACTTCACACAGTACAGCTGTTAGTCTTTCTACTTCACACAGTACAGCTGTTAGTCTTTCTGCTTCACACAGTACAGCTGTTAGTCTTCTTTCTACTTCACTCAGTACAGCTGTTAGTCTTTCTGCTTCACACAGTACAGCTGTTAGTCTTTCTGCTTCACACAGTACAGCTGTTAGTCTTTCTGCTTCACACAGTACAGCTGTTAGTCTTTCTACTTCACACAGTACAGCTGTTAGTCTTTCTGCTTCACAATCTACAGCTGTTAGTCTTTCTGCTTCACAATCTACAGCTGTAAGTCTTTCTGCTTCACACGGTACAGTTGCTAGTATTTTTTCCTCACATCGTTTAGTCCACCTGCTTCAGTCTGTACTGCAGTGAGTCTGTCTGCTTCTCAAAATGACAGTTATAGTTCTGTCCTTTTTACACAGTACAAGTCATTTTGCTTCACTTTTCGCGGAAGTGAGTCTGTCTCCATCTCAAAATGACAGTTATGATTCTGTCCGTTTTACAATGTACCTGTCATTTTGCTTTCAGTCTGTCTGCTTCATGCATTTAAGCTGTGAATGTTTCACACGACGCAGTGGCCAGACTGCTTCACACAATACAGTGGTGAGTTAGTCCCCTTCACACTGTAGAGTGGACAGTCGTCTGGTCCGCACAGCGGTGAGTCCGTCGGCCTCCCATGGCTTATGATTCTGACGGCAAAATCAGATTAGAACGAACACACAAAATGAATCATTTTCAAAGGATATAAATATGTGCATTGTTTGTGTCATTCCAAGCCAATGGGAAAATCCCAGAGAGAGCAGGTCTTCAGGAAAGATCCCCTATGCCTTCAGCACTTAAGACACATATTTTATGCATATTTTGAAACCTCTAAAATGACATTAGTATTTCAAAGTGACTTTTTTTCTGCTGACACACTAATTGACCTAACAATGTGTCTGTGAGGTTTCATACTAATTGCATGCTTTTTTTTTAAATCAGAGAGACCATGATATAAGTATCAGAAACAAAAGCAATAGTCCTCCGAAGGGAAGAAACTAGTACACAATATCACACATTCCACTCTTCTAATTTTCAGCCACGGGGCCTTTTTCAAGAGACAAAAACAATACAGCTACGTAATGTCCATCTTTGGCAACTGGCCAGAGCAAAGAATTGACGTCATAAATATATTACGCAAGTTCTGACATCATAATATGTGATGTCATCAACAAGGGAAAAAAAAAAGAAGGGGCAAGTTGTGTGTGTGTGTGTGTGTGTGTGCGCGCGCGCGCGCGCGTGCATGCGTGCGTACGTGTGTGTGTGTGTGTGTGTGTGTGTGTGTGTGTGTGTGTGTGTTTATATGGTAACCAATGTACTTCAAAAAACATAACAAAACGCTCCATAAATCACAATGAAAATGAAACTATAGAATAATGTGAATATAGTTCTGTCTGTGACTGGATGGTATACAATAACTGTCATCTGAAAAAAAATATATAAATTTTCTGCAAATCATCAATGTTGTTCATAGGTAAGTTTGGATAGGGTTGTTACAAATTTGTCTTAAAATTACATGCATTTGGCATCCTTGTATCTAATGTCCTTATCCAGCCGGTCTCAGAGGAACTTTTGAAGAACGTGTCAGTTACAGTCCGAGATCTTTTAAGCTTGACCCTGTTCCATTCTCCCTGTTGTTTGATGTATCGACATCGTGCTGCTACGTGTTGCCCGTGTTATCAATTGGCCCTGTTATATGGTTGTATTTCTGAAATCTTTAAATAAGCTGTCGTACGCCATCTCATTTTCTTTAAGACTTCTTTGGATCACAGCTATATGAAAAAAAAAATCAGCCGATTTCATGTTTGGTCAAACGCGGTAGAAGAAATTTTGTTGTGTCATCTCTCGCCACACTAGGAATAAAATCTTCCTGGTAATCCTTGTCAGTCAGCCTAAAGACGTGGCAACAGTTGTGAAACGACTCGTTTTAGAGTAGTCATCTACTTGCCTCCTGGGTTTGACGATGACAAAATATCTGTTCTTGCTCTTTTAGACTTGTCAGCAGCCTTTGACACTAGTAACCACGCCGGCCTCTTGACCACTGTTACAAGTTACTTTCGTGACGTGATACTCCACTATCATGAATTACCGCCAACCTGACAGTCCCTACACAGAAAACATGTATGACTGGTATATACTTTGATGTATCTTCGACAAAGTATGGTGTCCTACAGTGGTCCGTCTTGGGTCCAGTTCTTTACGTGTTGCATGCAGCTCCTGTCTCTGCTGTTAGCATACATCATTTAATGTTGCATGATAGCATTGTTGATGACGCTCAACCTATCAGTCAGCCCTCCATAACTGAAACTGATGCATTAATGCTTCGAACACACTAGTTCGTTACTGACCTAAGAGACTGAAATGCTTCTCAATAGACTGCGACTTGATGATGATAATGATGAGTTCACGCTAGCCTGTCCAACGCCCTCCTCTTGCTGATTTATTCTGATTAGTAATAATAATTTCTTCGTGTTCTTCTAATTAGTGATAATTTCTTCGTCCCCTTCTGTTTACAGTCTTGATGTAACACCTGACAACTCTTTATTTTTGTTAAGAGCGCATTTCAAACATCTGTTACGCTGCTTTTTCAGAAATGCGTAGGATAATTTCTAGCCGTCATAATCTCTCTACTAATGCAACCAAACACTCGTGTGCGCCTTTGTCCTTAGAGATGAATTACTATTATTATCTTTTGGTCAGCCTTCCCGAATAGCCGCTGGACAGACAGCAAGGAATCCAAAATAACGCTGTTAGACTTATCAGCAGAGCTCATACATCAGTCCACGTCTCTTCTCCTCTTTACTTTCTCCATTGGTTGCCTTATTCCGATCGAATAGTACACATGCTCTTTACTCTGACTTTTACTGTTGACAGTGGCTCTGGACCAGAATGTGTTCATGAACTCTTTAAAATCTTTACTCCGTCTCGACAACTCCGCTGATCTGCGAATACTTGACTTCTCATCATTTCCTACTGCAACCAAGAGTGGCGGACAATGTTTGTTCCTTGCAAGCAACGACAGGGAACAGACTCTCTGACAATCTTCGACTCTCACATTTCCCCCGCTTCTTTGAAGCCTGGTCCTATCACTCATCTCTTCTCGTTGCATGAGGTCGGGTTATGGTATGTCTGTCCTAATGGGATGTGCTTCATCAGACCTGTAGTATGTTTGATGGTGGATGCATGCATCTGTGTGTGTGGGTTATTGTACAGAAATGTTCACGCGGTATGTTTCTTGGTTGCGTTTATACATATAATTTGCTGCGTGCATTTCTGTGTGTCATTGATATGTGTCGTGTAGAATTTGATGTGTATTGTATACCTGTGTTATCATCATCATCATCATCATCATCATTATCATCATCATCTTCATCATTATCATAGTCATGAATATTGTTTTTATCATTCTTACGTTATTATTGCTGTTACTGTTGTGTTGTTGTTTTTGTTGTTGTTACTAGTAGTAGTAGTACTAATCGTAGTAATAGTAGTAGTAAAAAAGTAGTGGTGATGGTGTGACGGTGGTGGTGTTATAATCATTATTATCATTTCTATCAGCAGCAGCAGCAGCAGCAGCATTATCATCTGCATCATCGTTGTTGTGGTCATTGTTGTTGTTGTTGTTGTTATCGGCGACATCGTTGTCGTCGTCGTCGCTGTCATGATCTTCGTCATCATTATCATTATCAATAGTAGTTGTAGTAGTAGCAACAGCAGCAGCAGTGGCAGTAGCAGTAGTGTTGTTATAGTAGTAGCATCAGCAGCGGCAGCAACAGCAGCAGCAGCAGTAGTAGTCGTAGCAGCGGTTGCAGTGTAAAGCACAAACAGCAGTTTTAAGATAACGTGATTTATAGTATCTATGGTTAGAAGACATGTTCGCAAGAATGTGCAGAAACAGCTGTTCGCTACCTCCTGAGCATGCAAGACACCCTCAACAGAGGAAATAATATCAGCGTCAAGCTGCCACAAAATCCGCTCTCAACCCCTCCCTTCAAAAGGAAAAACACTCATGATAGTTCTTATGAACATATCCTTGCACGGATAAGGAATGTTTACGCTGTCATAACCCGTCAAGTTGCCCGTCTCTCTTTCACACGGTGAGGTGGGTCACAATACTGTCCATTGATTAAACTGCTTTCTATCCCACGCCACTGAATTACCTTTTGTCAGTCTTTGCTGGGGATTGGCCCTGGTTCCTAAGAAATGTGTACAATGACATGGGCGCCTCGTTGGTCGTCAAGCACATTCAGCCCTGGGAGACTCGTAGTCAACACGCCAACAGCACTCTCCACGTTTCTCCTGAAGTGGCGGGAGAACTCGTGGAAAGTGACGGGGCTGAAAAACAAGCAGCCCGGGCCTGTTCCGTTCATATGGAGATCGGCAATACAAATCTCAATGATTTTTCAGTCTAGCAAATGTAGAGGAATCTTGGTGAATTTTCACAAGGATAGTCCAAACGTAAGTCAGCATGAGAAGCAGGAATCAAATTCCACTTTGAATCTCTCGATCCCCGTTATAACTCTTCTACTCAACAGACCCGCCGGTCTAGCTGGGCGACAACAGACTTGTGGCACAAGGGAAATAACCTTTGGGTGACTCACATAGATCTGTACCCAGCCAACCTTCTCTTCCCAATCGAAATATGTTCCCCGTGAACACACGTCAGAGACCCTACGTGCACACAGAGCAGTTTGTTGTTCCTTTCAAAGGAACCTATAGTGAAAGACTAAATGGGAGGAGAAACAACAAAAATGAAAGAAATATTGCGACAGGCTTCCGGTGTCTAACGAACCAAAGCAAATTTCAATCTCGAACCGTGTTCTGAGACACATCGCTGCAAAGTCGAAGACCAAAGCAAATTTCAATCTCGAACCGTGTTCTGAGACACATCGCTGCAAGTCGAGCGTTGTTATTTTGATGTTCTGGCCTGTCCAGCCTGCATTATATTTGCATTTTCGTGATGCCCATGTGACCTCTAGAAACTGGGCTATGTGTCAGCTCCACGACAGACCGATGTAGCCAACACCGATCCCTGCCGTGGAGTTTGATCATGTTCTGAGAGATCATGGTTCTCCATCATGCTGGAAAGTTCTGTGCTCATACTACGCCGTTATTCTGGAACTTTGTAGAGATATCCCATGTTTGTTGACGAGCTGTGCCACGCCACGTTCCGCGAATGATTCATGTCATGAACTATAAATGATCTGAGTAAAGGGATGTTTAGGAGAGTCATTAACGAATACTCACATAAATGATGGACACGTTTCCCATTTCATAAAGGTCGTAACAGTTATATGAAATTTGGTTTGTGAGTGTTCAGCTGAAAGTCAAGAGTTTAAACTCGCCACCAGAGCAACCTTTCCGTTGTCTTGATCTGATGTTCAACGAGAGACTGGAGCCAGCTCTTATAAAAACTTCAGTCAGCAGCATTCCACGTCCACTGAATGTCATAGAACAGACGTTTGTTTCTTCGTCGTAGTCTCTGGGGGCTCAACCGGAACTGTCAACTTTGATTTATCTACACAGAGGCTTCTGTTCAAGAAGTTGTGCTTGCACCTAGGCTGTGATAACAGTAAGTAATTTCTGTCTGAAATTATGTGTGGATAAAGTGTTTGCATCCCATGTGCTGTGTGTGCAATTATGTGTGGATATAGTGTTTGCGTCGCATATGCTGTGTGTGCAATTATGTGTGGATATAGTGTTTTTGCGCCCCATGTGTTGTGGTGAATGGGACTACAATGCGCTTTGGTGAAGAACGGCGAAAATCGCATAACTGAACTGGCTGCTCAGGGGCCGCAATCCTGCGTTTGGTTCCTGTTAGGCGATGTCTGGGATCCGACCTGCGTCGGTCATGTGTGTGTGTGTTATAAGGAAACTGTTCAGATTCCCAGAAACTGTCAGTAGTTTTGAGTAAGATGCACTCGAGTCCAGAACTATATATCATACTGAATTGTTATGAGAAAGTTGTATTCTAGACGCAAATGTAACGACAGACTGACTGCAAAATTGAGCGCTTTATTGTTTTTGGGATCACTCGTGTTTGTTTTTGTTTGTTTTTTGTTTATTTGTTTTTGTTGTTGTTGTTGTTGTTGTTGTTTTTTTATAACCATCAGTCATGTGATGAGGCTGCAAACTATACACAAAATGAAAGAAACTTTACTGATAAGGTAGATTATCGTCACCTTGCTATTGTTGTTGTTATTGTTATTGCTGTAGCTACTGCTGCTGCTGCTGTTGCTGCTGTTAGTGTAATTGTTGTTGTAACTGCTAGCCTGACAGTTTACCCCAAACTGCGGGTATAGTTGTCGGGTCCTGCAGAATGTTCTGAGAAACGTCATTTTCAGAAAACGGTTTATGAATAGGTGACCTACAGGACGTAACGCTTCATCTTTATCAGCAGAGTCTCGAAAGCTTATACAGCTCAGCCGGCAAAAGGTCATCTGACAGTGTGCAACTGCGCACCAGCAAGCGTTAAGCCTGGACAACCCCAAATTGGAAACGAGCGGATGGAGAAGCCCCATCTACAAAAAAAAAAAAAAAAAACGAAACAGGTGGAATCATTACGTCAGCTGCGTTTCAGAGTCACCTGATAAACTAACGTCATGCAGAATTTATACATCTACAGCAAAACACAAAGATATGATTCTAAGTAATTGACCAAGACCTGTTTGTAACAGTGCTTATCACCAGAACTATGCACCTAATGCGCATTATGTAATCACGTAAAAAGCGCCTTTTGTCTTTTTTTTTTTTTTTTTTCCTTGTATTTCATACTTCAAACCATCGCTGATTTAATGAGGTCACAATGGAAGAAGAGGGTATGCCTAAAATCTCCATACTTAAAATTAAGTGAATAGAGATTTTTAAGTTCTGAGTTCCTGGTTCCATGACCAAAACAACCAAAAGGAGAACTGGAGAACCACAAGGATATTATGTCCACATTAGTATGGTTATCCATTGACACCGACCTTAAGACTGGCAAAACAGGAAGGCCATTTCAAGGGCCGTGGTTCGCCCAGTGCAAATGGAATCATGAATTAAGTTGACTGAAAAACTGAATTTGCTGAACGCTAACACACATTGAATCAGACTTTGAACATACAATGTAGCAGAATGACAAATTGATCGTGTGTGTGTGTGTGTGTGTGTGTGTGTGTGTGTGTGTGTGTGTGTGTGTGTGTGTGTGTGTGTGTGTGCTTATTAGCGTGTGTATACATACATATATATATATATATATATAGAGAGAGAGAGAGAGAGAGAGAGAGAGAGAGAGAGAGATGGGGAGACAGACAGACAGACAGACAGACAGACAGAGAGAGGTTTAAAAGATTAACTGGTGGTAGATAGATGTGTGTGTGTGTGTGTGTGTGTGTGTGTGTGTGTGTGTGTGTGTGTGTGTGTGTGTGTGTGTGTGTGTAAATATACCAATAGCAGGCCACCGCCAATATATTATGACACAGACAAAAGGACCGCAACATATTTTCCAAGCTGCATTCGATCCAGTTTCAGTTAACACTATTTGTTTCCCAGCCAGCTGCAAGAGTCCACATTCGGGCTGGCCTCACTATCCCATGTTTTTGATGATTGAGTCATGTCATAATCAGGGCATACTAAAACGTACATATTCCATTCATTTCGCGAAAATATTATACAAACTATTAAACCCATTCTGTCTTATTATCCTCAATTATTTAGTAATGTTCTGATTGATGACCTTGCAACCTCTATGGTGACCTTTCTGAGATGATTGTTTCCCCTCGTGTCACATGTCTTGTGACATGCTCCCTTGGTGAACCAAACTGACCCACACATGTGGCTCTCACATGTCTGTTTTCTATACACGCTCTGTTCAGGTGGATTTTCTACATCATATACAAGCATTGACTAATTCCGTCTCTAGCGTGTGTTACTTACGCACTGTCCACAGCACAGCACTGTGTAACCTCGGTTTAGCATCTCTTTGCATAAATTAACATCACTCCGCCCATTGAGTTTACTGGAGACAGGGGGAAATACTCAGTAGATAGGATACAGCACCATCCCAATCCTTTCCTTTTCCAAACCCTTCTGAACTAACTTAAACCCCGTCGCCTGGTCAACAGAAAGGTACTTTCTAAAACGGTGCTCGCTCAGTGGATGTATGAATTCTACTGAATTACATTTCTGTCCGTATTTATCGGGAAAAAAATTCGTGGCACCGCTTTAGTTTGTAATGTTTTGTCTCTGGACTTGTTAAAACTTTTACGCAAAAAAAACAAAGGGCTACTGATGAAACACTGCAAAGCATAGATTATGCACATTCTATGCATATACATCCGACCCCTCTTAGATTTTAGATCACAGTTTGTTCCGACTCCTGCGCAACAGCGCCCAGAACGTGTCCCTGTAGCGAGACCCCATGGCGTAGTACACGAAGAAGTTGAAGGTGGCGTTGATGAAGGTGCATATCTCTGTGACGGACAGACTGCAGAGGAAGAGGTTCTGATGGCGTCGTCCGGCATTCACTTCTGGGAACAGGACCCAGCTGGACCGGATGAGGGAGGCAGGGAAAATACAAGCGATGAACAAGATCGAATTGCCCACCAGCATTTTCGTTAGAGCCACTTCACGGGCTGAAACCGTCGTAGTTGTCTCGGAACGCCACGTCACAATCTGACGTAGCTTAACGATCGTCATTATCGTGGGTGGTTATCACCACTATCATCTCAATCCAAGGCAGACCAACGCCAAACACATAACTGTCTAAACCGTCAATCAATTCTTTATGAGCTTGGTAAAATTTGCCTTCCACACCTGCCATGATAGAAATTCCTGTTGTTGGGTCGTACACACAGCTGATGTGATAGCGGAAGAAGACGATGATGAGCAAGCTCAGTACAACAACAAAGACCACGCCAATGATGATGGCCATCGTCTTGCTGCGTAACAAACCTTGAAATCTGAGTGGGTTAAACACACGCACAGACATCTTTCTGTGGCAATAATGGCTGATAGTATTGGTGAAATAAAACAAAACCCAGCAATGAATGTCAGATTACTGTTTGTCAGAGCTGTCGTCACGGGGCCGAATTTTTCTCCTGTGGTAAACTGCAGATACACCTGCTCACCATGATACACCATAGGCCACAGCAGACTGAGTTCATCGGCGAAGGCTAACGCAAAGAGGCACAGATTGACACGATCCTTCAGTCCCCTGTTTGTAAAACACCGCCATGTTGATGACGTTGGCTGGCCCGCCAATCAGAAAGAGCACAAACAAAAGATTGTGTTTGAGTTTATGCACAATAGCTTCCACCTCTGCGCTGACAATGTTATCGGGATTGTTCCAAGGTAAGAATTCCATGTCACTGAACACCACCTCGATGCAGTCATCTTGAAGTGGAGCGTATAGTGTCGCGTTTGGCGAGTGCTGGGAAACGTTGTCTTGAATGGTCACATTGTCACTTCCGCTTATTAGTGTTGGGGTATTCAGCATTGTCATGACGAAACTGTATGGCATGCAAATATGTACATAAGTTTCAAAATACAATAATTGCTTCGTTTTTTAAGATATATGAATATACTGCTTGTAGATTCCAACTTACAGTAGTGCTGTTCAAGTGCTTCTTTTTACAAGAAGATTGCTTGAAAATTCGGAACAATAGTGTTTTACAGACAACTCACGATGTTTGTTTGTTTTTTCTGTTTTGATTTCAGATGTTTTCAACCTCAATTAAGTGTGAGTAACTTTATTCAAATGAGCTACCGAACAAAAATATCTTGTCACATATCCAGTTTGACGGTAGGTGGAAAAAATATTACGAAACAGAGAACTCTTTGTTACTAAGTAAACCAATTTCAAATATGTTGCTCTGATGACAAGACTAATTCCTCGTTATTGTTACTATCACCATCAACATCATCATCATCCACACCATCATCATCGTCATCGTCATTATTGTCATCAACATCATTATTATTGTTATTATTATTACTATTATTATTACTATTATTATTATTATTATTATTATTATTATTATTATCATTATCATCATTAATATTATGATTGTTGTGTTTTTCTGTTGTTGACTCCTTCTTTTGTTATCGTTCTTATTACGTTCATGTTTGTTTTTAATGATAAAAGTGAGAGCACGTACAAGATTGTTAGAACA
>JADBJO010005059.1:105000-115000 GCA_016801955.1 Conus betulinus | reverse complement strand
TTTGGAAAGTGTGTGTGTGTGTGTGTGAGAGAGAGAGAGAGAGAGAGAGAGAGAGAGAGAGAGAGAAAGGCGAGGGAAGAGAGTGAGAGAGAGAGAGAGAGAGAGAGAGAGAGAGAGAGAGAGAGAGAGAGAGAGAGAGAGAGAGAGAGAGAGAGAGCACATTTTTTTCTAAAGAGAAAAAAAATTGCTGGATCCATAGCATATTTATTCTGTGTGAGCGGTAATTATTTTGACAGCCTGGGGTCGCTATTTTTTTTAACTGCATATATTTCTGTAAAACAATAAGAACAAGAATTTGTAAGAGATAAAATAGCAACAAAAAAGGTTTGTCTTTTCGGAGGGAAGTGCTGCCCCCGAGAAACCGATCACACAAAACGTAGACAATAACTGCAAATGAATTCATCTGGCGTTCCTACAAGTTGGTGGAATTTGGTGTGAGCAAACATGTAGAAAGTATGACATTTTGATATATCAGTATCTCACATATGTCAAATGCGAAGACCATTTCTTACGCACAAACCCTTGGCTGTTGTGAAGAACTGATGTGGGTCTGATCATGCACACAGCCATCCTTCACACGTCAGTTCCACAACACAGTCCTTTGAAGTCACGTCTCTAGCCGGAGCTGAAGTGTCAGTTTCTTAAAGTGGAGGAGCTGAACAACCAGTTTCTTCAAGCTTTATCCTTCTTATACTGATATTTACCCGACAGCCAGAATAACAGCAGTATTAACAGCCAGAACAGTTGTACTTTTCGCCCCCATATTTTCTGCTGGTCTCTACCCTCTTCGCTTTGGCAAATAGACGCTCATATCATTCTAATGGTTTCTACCCTATTCGCTTTGTGCTATGGACGTTCTCCTCTTTGCCATATATCTATATATCTGGCCAGTTGTTCCTCTCACACTTGAATCCATGAACCGTCCCGTCAGTTCCCAGTCTTCCTGCCCCTGCTGTAAAGGCCAGTGCCTCTGCTCCCCCTTCACAACAATGCCGTCTTCCTACCACGAGTAAGCAGGCACACACAGTGGACTGAAGTGCAGTCTACTCTTTTCACATGCTCACCATCCTTCATAAGGGCACATCATTGTTTTTCTCTTATAAGTTCATACCAATTTCACACATTTCTTCATCAATAAATCATGTTACAAATTTCATGACCCACCCATCCCCATCTGTTCCTTTCGTTCTCACCCATACCCCGTATAGTTAATAACAAACCTGACCTTTCTCTCTGCACAAAGGATGGGGGGGGGGGGGTATTCAATCCAGTTCTGACTCTTTTAAAACAACTGTCCGCTCACAGAATTCATGGAACATTTTGTGGCTCTCCTTTCAACACCTGTCTCGAATAGAACCGGCAAGATCTTCTTTACAAGGATGCATTCCCCGACCATCTGACCTGCTTTGAGGTCTCTGCCCAGCAGTCTTCAAACTATGAAGCTGGTGGAAGAGATCAAAGTGGTATGATGTTACTGGGTTGCCTTTTGACGACTCGACATTGACTGCTCCTCGTGGATTGCCAGTCCTGGGGTGGTGGCGGGACGGGTCAGGCTGTGGCTGTGGACAGGTGCTCGGAATGAGAGGCATGGGTGCGATGCCACTGAGGTGGGACAGAGAAGATGGGACAGCGAAAAAAAAATGTATGATGCTACCGACACATCAAATCAGATGTGTATGTGGAATGCGTACAAGTTAAACACATATCGGAGCTGTCTATGACCCAGTGTGGAACCAAGGCAGAATAAGAGGTTAGAATTAGACAGCACTGATGTGATAGAAGGTGAAGTTATGACTTGCGCGTGGATCGGATTATAGTGAGGGAGAGTTGCGCGGGGTGGTCATCCTCACTCTCTCGTCCCTGCCCATCTGAATCCAGTTGCAGGACAAAGTCAAGGTGGCTGGAGATGAGGCGAGATGCAGTGGATGACCAGCAGTGTCCTTCGTGTCTCACTGACCTCTGTTCACGCTCCTCAACGCTTTGCTGGATCCGCCTTCTTGTCCTTTGAATCATCCAGTGCTTTCTTCCGCGCAGTCTGCCGAAACCAGTCGTCGCTTGTTGACTCACTGTGGGTCTGATATAGCATTGATGTAGAAGAAGAGGTGATGTCAGTGTCTCCTCTTTCACCGTGAGCGCAACGAACTCGTCCACACACAGCACAAGCCTGCCATACTCACAACACTACTGTAGCTACAGCGTTACACATGCTGGCAACACTACTATAGTTACAACACTACTGAAGTTACAACACTACTGTAGTTCCGACGGTGAACATGTTGACAACACTACTGTAGCTACAACAGTGAACATATTGACAACATTAATGTAGTTACAACAGTCAACACGTTGACAACACTTACTTAGCTACAACAGTGAACATGTTGACAACACTACTGTAGTTACAACCGTGAGCATGTTAACAACACTACTGTAGTTACAACAGTGAACATGTTGACAACACTAACTTAGCTACAACAGTGAACATGTTGACAACACTACAGTAGCTACAACAGTGAACATATTGACAACACTAACTTAGCTACAACAGTGAACATATTAACAACACTAACTTAGCTACAACAGTGAACATGTTGACAACACTACTGTAGTTACAACGTGAGCATGTTGACAAACACTACTGTAGTTACAACAGTGAACATGTTGACAACACTAACTTAGCTACAACAGTGAACATGTTGACATCACTACAGTAGCTACAACAGTGAACATATTGACAACACTAACTTAACTACAACCGTGAACATATTGACAACACTACTGTAGTTACAACAGTGAATATGTTGACAACTCTAACTAAGCTACAACAGTGAACATTTTAACAACACTGCTGTAGTTACAACAGTGAACATGTTGACAACACTACCCATAGTTACAACAATGAACATGTTGACACCACTAACTTAGCTACAACAGTGAATATGTTGACAACACTAACTTAGCTACAACAGTGAACATGTTGACAACACTAACTTAGCTACAACAGTGAACATGTTGACAACACACTAACTTAGCTACAACCGTGAACATGTTGACAACACTAACTTAGCTACAAAAGTGAACATGTTGACAACACTAACTTAGCTACAACAGTGAACATATTGACAACACTAACTTA
Organism: Conus betulinus; assembly: GCA_016801955.1. NCBI lineage: Eukaryota > Metazoa > Mollusca > Gastropoda > Neogastropoda > Conidae > Conus > Conus betulinus. The sequence continues at coordinate 111,864 of JADBJO010005059.1, read as the reverse complement.
GCTACAACCGTGAACATGTTGACAACACTACTATAGTTACAACAGTGAACATATGACAACACTACCTTAGCTACAACAGTGAACATGTGTGACAACACTAACTTAGCTACAACAGTGAACATGTTGACACAACACTAACTTAGCTACAACAGTGAACATGTTGACAACACTAACTTAGCTACAACAGTGAACATGTTGACAACACTACAGTAGCTACAACAGTGAACATATTGACAACACTACTGTAGTCACAACAGTGAACATGTTGACAACACTAACTTAGCTACAACAGTGAACATGTTAACATCACTACAGTAGCTACAACAGTGAACATATTGACAACACTTACTTAGCTACAACCGTGAACATATTGACAACACTACTGTAGTTACAACAGTGAATATGTTGACAACTCTAACTAAGCTACAACAGTGAACATGTTAACAACACTGCTGTAGTTACAACAGTGAACATGTTGACAACACTACCATAGTTACAACAATGAACATGTTGACACCACTAACTTAGCTACAACAGTGAATATGTTGACAACACAAACTTAGCTACAACAGTGAACATGTTGACAACACTAACTTAGCTACAACAGTGAACATGTTGACAACACACTAACTTAGCTACAACAGTGAACATGTTGACAACACTAACTTAGCTACAAAAGTGAACATGTTGACAACACTAACTTAGCTACAACAGTGAACATATTGACAACACTAACTTAGCTACAACCGTGAACATGTTGACAACACTACTATAGTTACAACAGTGAACATATTGACAACACTACCTTAGCTACAACAGTGAACATGTTGACAACACTAACTTAGCTACAACAGTGAACATGTTGACAACACTAACTTAGCTACAACAGTGAACATGTTGACAACACTAACTTAGCTACAACAGTGAACATGTTGACAACACTACAGTAGCTACAACAGTGAACATATTGACAACACTACTGTAGTCACAACAGTGAACATGTTGACAACACTAACTTAGCTACAACAGTGAACATGTTGACATCACTACAGTAGCTACAACAGTGAACAACATATTGACAACACTTACTTAGCTACAAACCGTGAACATATTGACAACACTACTGTAGTTACAACAGTGAACATGTTGACAACTCTAACTTAGCTACAACAGTGAACATGTTAACAACACTACTGTAGTTACAACAGTGAACATGTTGACAACACTACCATAGTTACAACAATGAACATGTTGACACCACTAACTTAGTTACAACAGTGAATATGTTGACAACACTAACTTAGCTACAACAGTGAATATGTTGACAACACTAACTTAGCTACAACAGTGAACATGTTGACAACACTAACTTAGCTACAACAGTGTGAACATGTTGACAACACTAACTTAGCTACAACAGTGAACATGTTGACAACACTAACTTAGCTACAACAGTGAACATATTGACAACACTAACTTAGCTACACAACCGTGAACATGTTGACAACACTACTGTAGTTACAACAGTGAACCTATTGACAACACTACCTTAGCTACAACAGTGAACATGTTGACAACACTAACTTAGCTACAAAAGTGAACATGTTGACAACACTAACTTAGCTACAACAGTGAACATGTTGACAACACTAACTTAGCTACAACCGTGAACATGTTGACAACACTAACTTAGCTACAACCGTGAACATGTTGACAACACTAACTTAGCTACAACCGTGAACATGTTGACAACACTAACTTAGCTACAACCGTGAACATGTTGACAACACTAACTTAGCTACAACCGTGAACATGGTGAGCAGGGTTTGTCCAGCCCGTGGAGACCACGCCACCAGGATTGTGAGCAAGTTAAGAAACAAACAAACAAACAAACAAGATAACTGGAACAGACGACGAGTTAGAATGGCAGACACGAGTGAAGGCCATCTAAAGAATTGACCAACCACGCTATCTTGAAGTTAAATCAGATTTCAAGCCTCAGCTTACCCACAGCAAAAATCAACAAATCTACAACTACTACATGACTACATTTCTTATACCGTATCTCCCCATTTGTGTTATTTTTGAAAAACATATTGCAGAAAGATGTTTTTAAAAATCAACAAATCAAAATGATAATTGTATGCGAGTTAAAATGCCAAGACTGGAAATTAAAATCATTTCAAGTGGTTTCAAAACGTGGTGACTGCAGACGGAAATGAAATGAGCGAGGCCGCCAAACACGAGAACAAACAAGTCACAAGGCAAACACCACGCGTTTTGATTTCTTGCACCCACTTTTGTTGTAAAGATAAATGATTGCTCGTTCTTCCTTTTCATTGTCCTGTTCATCTTGTCTGAACGAAACCTAAGACGTCGAAACGCGTCGTGTTTTGTCTCTTTTTTTTTTTTTTTACTTGTTTGTTTTTTGGCGGTTTCACTAAGAATTATTTTGAAAAATCCATTTCAAGTATCCAAACTAAAGGACTGACCTGAAATGAAATCAATGACCAGCCACTTTATGAACAGTCGGGGTGAAAAAAAAAACCGACGTTTACCTGGTAAATAAACATTTCTAAAGTGTAACATTTCAGTACAGGCTCTTTGTGGGATCTGCAGCGAGATTTTAGTTCATGTTGTTTAGTACACATCCTTACACTCTATAAAAGACGTTTACAGCTGGGTGGCTTGTTAGATGATATGCACCATGTGATAAGCCTAGCCATGAGACCAAGATAAAAAAAAAGGAAACGAGTCAGATCGATGTCAAGAATATTCCATCTGCACAACATAATTCCTTTTCCTTATTTCTGGAAGAAAGAAAAAAAAATTCCTTTAAATCTTAAAAGTTCTTTTTATTAGTTTGTATCTTCCATTCCTTTTGCCATAAGTTTTCACTTATCTCATTTTAATATAGTTTTTGTTCACTATCTCTGAAGGTAGTAGATTTTTTTTTAGTGGCATTCCTTGAGTGCTGAACGGTGATTTTGTTGCCCTAAAGGTCGACATGATCCAGAACCCAGAAGAGAAGAACAGTGTTACAATCGTTTTTGGAGGTGTTTGTTTGTGAAACTCTTAGAGCACAGATTGGCTGTTTTGCAGGTGTAAGTGTCCTCCAAAACAGTTAAAAAATAAATGAAAGTAAGAAGTGTTTACGTGTTTTTTCGACACCCATGACCAGACTGCTCTTGAAAACGACCGACACGTTTTTAAATTGAGCCGCACCTCGTCCCGAAGATTGTTGGGCAGTCTGGACACAGTGGTCAATGTTTGTGACCAAGCTGTACCCAGCTATCTGTTTTCACAATCCTGATATGCTGAACAGATTTCAAGCCGGCATTTTGCTTGTTTTCATCAGCTCTGTGTACAATTGACTTCCCCTTCAAGGGAATTAACTCTGACAGTCTGTTTCAAACGATGCCACCAAAGGGTAAACTGAATGTTTCGCTGTGCTAGGACAGTGGAAGTGAAGTAAACAAAGACTTGTCTATGGCCATACAAAAGGACAAAGACAATTGTCATAGCTGTACACTGCTGCCACAAATAGAAAGTCCTACCCATATCAAGGAATTAAGCCAGTAAAGCTAGTTTTAAGTTTTGAATTTACCCAAACCATGACTGGAACGTTTACGACAAGAAAAAGAAAGAGACAAGAAAGTATGTGCATTCCTACTTCGCCATCGTTTAGAAAAGGATGTATTTCTCACTCACACCCACAAATACACACACACACGCGCGGAGGGAGGGAGGGAGGAGAAGACTCCAGAAATTGTCTCTTGTGTATTCCGAGCATTTTGATTGGCTACAAGCTGTAATGCTACTTGATTCTTCGGGTAGTTCCTTGCATTTTGATGTCATAATGCTCCATCATGCCAGAAAATTATATGATTATCAGATAGTTCAGCCACTTGTGTTTCTTGAACTTCTTGATTTGATGGTTTATATATTATTGAGAGAATGAGCTATATGAGATCAAACGTAGAGAGACAGAGAGAGAGAGAGAGAACTGAAATTGAAAGTGAACATTTTGAAAATTTCACGTTCTTGTTCCGCGAACATTTCCATGGTCATTGTGCATTGATCTAAGCTTCTTTTGCTGTAGTGAAAAGCTTTGATCTTCTTACCAACGTCGACCGTTTCTCTGCCCTCATCAATTCAGCGGGAATCAGAACGAAAACTGTTGTCACCTATCTTCACTCAACGTCCAGCTCACTGAAGTATTAAAGAACAGGAGTTTGTCCATCTTGACTGTGGGTCTCAAGCTGAAGTCGTTATCTTGGCGAATGAGGCTGTGACAATGGTGAAGAATTTATTCGAGGAAAAATTTGTGTGTGGGTCTAGTGTTTGTGTCTACATCATTGCAGTGTTTCGATGTGGCGTCTGTATGAACATTGTGAAAGCGATCCGAGTGTTCAGGGGCTGCGATCTCGCTTTTGTCTTAGACTGACTGAGGGAGAACGAGCACATGATGTATGTCGATCTTATGTTTTTGTGTGGACACAGTGATGATTCACGTGAATATGAAACATCTTTAGTCCAGAGATATTTGTCATTTTGAAATTTTGTGCCAATGTGTTGTCCAGACCCGATTTAAAGTCTTTTTGATCTCATAGAATTATTATTCATAGTCAAGCCATACATGTTAGTTTACGTGTAAAAAAAAACAACCTTTTGGAAGAGAAAGACTTCATATCTTTATTTTGGCAGATAGTGCAGAGAAACCATTAATCTGGCTTCAAAATTTGGACTGAAAGGAAAAAACTACTTGCAATTTTAGTCAGTGAAAGAACAACGTGAGAGAAAAAAAAAGGGAAAGAAAGGGGAGACTTGAGAAGAGGGAAGACAGGAAGAAGTCAAACAGCGAATGAAAAACGAAGAAAAACGTTGAAACAGAGAAAAGAAAAGTAAGAGAGAGAAAACTAGAACGACGCTTGAAAGAGAAGACACCCGTACAGTATGCTGTGAGATAACCCTGAGGCTGTACCTCTGAAGAGGACTGATGCAGAAACTGTGGCTGAAGCTCTCGTGGATACGTTCAGCAGACTAAGGATTCCTGAAGATACCCTAAGTGATCTGGACCCCCAATTCGTCAAACAGCATGCAGGGAGTGACGAAACTACTCAACGTTTGTCTTGTCACCACGGCCCGCTATTGTCCACTGTGCTATGGACCGGTCCAGAAAATTCAATGGGTCATTGAAATCTGTGGTGAGTAAATTATGCAGTGGACAGCCAAAACGCTGGCACATATTCAATGTCTCACTGCTTGGGCTGCTCACTGCATAAAGACGACTTACAAATTCATAATGCAAAATACGTTCATGATTGCACGAATGTGGAAGACGAACGGCTCCTAATATGGACCCAGATGAATTATGGTCTTTCCATTAATGACAATTTCTCGTAAAACCATGCTGTGTCTATAGACCCTGAGTCAGTCTGTCTCATTCATCAACGCTTTGCTGTTCGCCTATCGTGAGGTACGTCAGCAGTCCACCAGTATTCCCTCCCTCGAATTTTTGTATGGCAGAGCCGTGAGAGTGACCCAAGTTTTGTTATATATCCACGCAGTTTTCAATCCCATATCCCTTTAACAGTCCTCCCTCTACCCTCTCAGTGTTAGAAAGCCCAATTCCATACAGAACTGGGGCTACAATACCGTTAAATTTACAGCAATTCTAATCACGACTGTTCGTAGAATTCACCAAATACATAATACTTCTGCGACAACTAACTTGAAGTGGATGTAGAACCGAAACGGAATAAAACAAGAATATTTTCATTATGAAAGCTGACATTTTTCAATCGTTGTGTGGTATTGAATAAAGAGAAAACAATCACATATACACCAGCAAGACATTTATCGTAAACGATGATTATCAGAGTTCTCACATTCTGTTGCAAAAAAATCGCTCCAGTAGCAAAATATACATACCTACAGGAACGGCATTTTTTATTATTGTTTCTGGACTTTTTTTCTCAAGTTACTGAATATGTATAAATTAAGCCACAACAACGTCCAGTACAATGAGACATGATCCTTAAATGGTTTTAATACTCTTAAGTTTTCTCAGCATTCTCGCCGATGGGTCCAAAAACTCAAACAAACCTTCACCCACCCAGGTCACCCTTTATCCCGTCAAAAACAACCCTCAGTCTTCCATGTACATTATTCTGACAAACGCCACCATAGAAATCCCTAAATGTTGAGTTTACCAATAGCAGGGCTCAGAAAAAAAGCCAAGCAAACTAACACAAAACAAAACAGAGCACTGAGTAGAAACTAACATTGAACGGTGGACACACATCTATGTAAAGGAAAACTTGAAAACTACCTTTTTTTCTAAAGAACTCTTCGTCACAGATGTAAAACATATGGCATCCATACTAGAGAGACAGACAGACAGACAGAGACAGACAGACAGAGACAGACAGAGAGAGAGAGAGAGAGAGAGAGAGAGAGAGAGAGAGAGAGAGAGATAATTACCAGCCACTAAAGGTATTAGAATGAAATATAAGACGCAGAGGGTTGGAATCACGAGCAGCATATAATCCCCAGATCTGTTGATTGACGCCTTTTACTTGTGGCAATACCAGGAGCAAAAGACCCGCGAAGTAAGCTTCGTTATCTTTCAGCGAGACTCGATCAAAGAGCACGATGCCTTTGATGTTTTTTCTGAAGGGCTAAAAAATCGTTTTCGGCCGTTTCAAAAAAAAAAAAATCGTATCGTATATATATATATATATATATATATATATATATATATATATATATATATATATATATATATATATATATATATATATATATATATATATATATATAATATGTGTGTGTGTGTGTGTGTGTGTGTGTGTGTGTGTG
>JADBJO010005059.1:67500-97500 GCA_016801955.1 Conus betulinus | reverse complement strand
GGGCTCCAGACTCGTGGGAACAATACTAGTCTCCAAGTCGTGGGGAATCTGCCCGACAAGCTCTTTCAATTAGCTCCCCCTGGCTCTGAACAGGTCTCTGTGTACCGAGCTTTCTTATTTCGCTTTTCTCCCCTTATTTCCCTGTCTCGTAGTTTGTTTGTTTTTTTTTTTTTTCACTTAAAACTTTCATTTGTTTTCTTTTTTTTGTGGGCCGAAGATGTTCAAACCATATCGTTCCTCTTTTCGGAGGTGCTGAAATCGTGTGTTGTCGTTTGTGGTGAAGAGGTAGACTATCGATTTCGATAATGTCACTGTGCAGATGACCTTCTCCCATGGGCACGAGTGTGGCTGGAGAGACCGATTCTCGAGGCACACACCCGTGGGCAGTAGGGGCAATTGAACGTGGCTAATGTGGGAAGGGAGGACACCAAGGCCTTGCGTTTTTCTCTTGCAGTAGTCATGTGGTTGCGGCGGTTGTCTTCTAAAAAGAAAATGTTACAAACACACACAGAACGTCCAAGGGCAGAGAGAGGTGGTGACAAGTCTGGACGTGAAAGCACCCGCCAAATGAGAATAGAAGGAGGTTAAAAAAAAAAAAAAAAAAAAAACACAAACAGGCTTTGTGAGAAAACAGTCGATGAAATATTGGCTTCATGAAGAGAATCAATAGGTAGTGTCCTGTGTATATACGTAGAAGAAACTGGCTAAGGAGCAAGCCGAAAAAACGCGACATCAGAACAGGCATCACTCAAAACAGTGGCAGAGACTGGGTGGAAACGTGCAGCGTCTGCTGTGGCAGGCTGCCCCATGGCGCCGTGATGCTAATTACCACCCTGTGGCTTCCCAAACCTGGAACTGCAACAGGACGAACCGAGGTAGAGGGAGGAGGAGAAGAGCAAGGGGAGGTGAAGGAGGTGGGGAGTGGAGGGTGTCACTTCAAGGGGAGAAAATCTGCTCTGTTGGACCGCTGGTACACGCCGTCCTGGAGGCAACATGACTTCTAATCCATGATTTCAATCCCGTATGCCTTGGTGTTCATCTTCATGGGGCGTGTCTTCGGCAGCTGACACTTGGCGGAGCCCATCACTCTCCAGGTTTGACTACAGCCGATGTCCTCCAACTCGAAAGCTCGCCATGGTCGTGGACACGTAGCCGTTGGGCTGTGGCAGCCCTTCCTCCCTGGCCGTGGACTCAGTAAGGAGTTCCTCTGCCCAGTGTTACCGTGCCAACATCACCCCCTCACGTGGCTTAGCCCGCTGAAGCGGTATTCCAGGGTGTGGCGCTCAGAGCCTGCACCTGAGAGATGTAGGAGATGGATGAGGATCACGTAGGATGCAGCTGTCAGACAGCAAAGGTTTTAACTCCACCCCGAATTCCCTTACATCAGTGAACGGACTGGCTTCCCACTCAGCAACTGCTTAAGAGCCTCTGAGAACCGGGATGAGTGGAGGAAGTCTTATGTGGCGCCTCAACGGCCTTCAAGACTCCGGGATAGGTGATAGGTGATAGGTGATGCGTAGGATTTCTGTCCTCTTTCCATTCTCTTCCTGCCTGAACTTTGGCCTAGTACTACAAGGCTGCAATGTGACTGCAAATCGTCAACTACAAATAAACACGCAAGTCACAGTGCAAAGTAGTACTTGTATAACACATAGTACAAATTAAACAACTGAATTCTCGACAAATATGTCTTTTTTTTTTCAAATTTCACAAATGACAGACATAAAGATGCACACAACAATACTTCCAGATGGATTTGGTAGGCTCATCTCTACGTCTGCCCTGTCCCCACTACAACAGACTATTCAATGATAGGATCGACCTAATCAGCCATCTTTGTACACACACATCACCACCTAGGGATAGCAGAAGTTGTGGTCATCTTCGCCTACGAAAGACAAACAACAACAATGAAATAAGCACTTTGCTTAAAAAAAAAAAAAAAAAAGAAACAGAGGTTTCGTATGCATTAGATATTTAACACACTTAAGAGACGTTGCACAAGAAAAGCACGATTGTTCGCAGACATCGGTTCAGTCATGTTCACTGTCGTAGGACAGTATATATGTACACGGATACATGATTGAAAGGGGAGGCGCTGGACTATAGCTGTGGGATCTATGCTGGAAGACACTGGGACGGCATCCGGAAAAATTGTACTGTGACCAGAAAGTCAAACAAGACCAGGAAAACCAAGGAGAGCCAAAAACTGGATAAATGAGTTGAAAAAACGGGAATTCTGGCTGCTTCTTTCTGATTTGAAATACCTAATGTACCTTTATTTTTAAATTGTGAACGAATTCTTCGGCAGTTCTTGTTGCCGAGTGTGTGTGTGTGTGTGTGTGTGTGTGTGTGTGTGTGTGTGTGTGTGTGTGTGCGTGTGCGTGCGTGCGTGCGTGCGTGCGTGCGGTGTGTGTGTGTGTGTGTGTGTGTGTGTGTGTGTGTGTGTGTGTGTGTTAGTGTCACGGACTCCCGGCTGGGAGGTCGTGGGTTCGATTCCCACTAGAGTCATGTAGGATTTTCAGCCCCTAGCGGCTCCTACCCAGAGTTGAGTTTGCTTTGGGCTCAGTTGGGAAAACTGGGACCACATAGTCGAGTTTCATTCACTAAATGGACGCGTCTCTGAAGTGTTGCTCAAATTTTCTGACCAACACTGCAGGTGTCTGTATCTCTCGGGCCTGGTTGACGCCGGGATATATTATAAAAAAAAAGCGTAGATTTCAGCCTTGTCATGCAGTCTCAGACCGAAATGGAGATCCGTAGCATCATCTTTACCATCCTTATTTCTCATCGATCAGCATTAAAAAGAAATAACGTGAGACATCTCCTACGGATGAAAAGAATAAAAGTGACTTTCTGTTGGGTGTCCTCACAATGTGGAATTTCCACAAATGAAAAAGTTAATCTGCTCGGAGAGCAGCTCGCAATATTGAAGGAGCGATTGCCCGGAACATTCCGTTAGACCTATCAGATTGTTATACTTTAATTAACAGAGCATCCTTTAACAGTTTCGAGAGGTTACTGAAAGACACAGATAGTCAATATTATCGCAATTGTATACAATCAAATCCTGACATGACATACCCCATGACTCAATTAGACAAATTTGAATGTACGACATCTAAAGAGGTAGTAACTTTAATGCATAGGATGCGTTTAAATTCACTTAGAACTAAACACAGAAAAAGTGTTACGTGTGTGTGTGTGGGGGGGGGGGAACTCTTAGTGTACGTCACCTATTATTAGATTGTCCAAGAGTAAAGAATACAGTGCACAAGGCTGGTACTAAAATTTCACATGATACATCGACTCCATTCGCATTACCAAAAATGTTAAATGATTATGCTTCTCTTTGTTCGCTATGCCCACATCTATGACGCAGTCCAGTAGTATTTTTTTTTTTAACTTTCAACAACCCCAGACACACACAAAGAATTACTCTCTCTCTCTCTCTCTCTCTCTCTCTCTCTCTCTCTCTCTCTCTCTCTCTCTCTCTCTCTCACACACACACACACACACACACACACACACACACACACACACACACACACACACACACACACACACACCATTACACAATCCGTCTGGAATCACTTTAAGTGGGAAGACATTAAACTGAAGAACAACAAAACAACACACACACACACACACACACACACACACACACACACACACACACACACACACACACACACACACACACACGCACGCACACACACACGCACTCGCACACACATGTATTAATCCATTCATTCATAATACATACATTCCAAAAGACAGACAGCAAGCAGATAGACATACATACATACATTCCTGTATTATTAATCATTAAGCTATGACCCGGTTGGGGCATGGAGAACGTAAAAAAAAAAAAAAAAAACCAGCATGAAATAACTTGATTTAACAGAGCATCTACATCGCTGGCGTAACACAAAGTATGAACATTCTAAACGGGTTTGCATCTATTCCATACATTTGCTTAATTTAAGCAGCACTCTTTCGTTTGCAGAAAATGAGTCACAAAATGAAATGACAGATCTTGGATACATATGTTTATGAGGTAACATTCTTTTGTGAATGTCATGGTACTTAGGACAGTCTATAATAAAATGGATTTTGCTTGCAACTGAATCAAAGTCATACCCCCCCCCCCCCCCCCCCCCCCCCCAGTCCCCGTGCCCCTTCTCCAAACACAACATTCATGCAGAATTTTATTACCATGTCGTGTTTCATTATGTAAATAATGATTGATACACCTACACATAACGAAATCATTTCTTTTCCATACGGTAGTCAATCAATATGGATTATCTTTCGTGCCTAATATGGTTTAAAGTGTCTTCAGAGCATGCACGTGTTGCTAAAATTGCCACATAGATAAACCCTGAGCAAAACAGTTCTTTTGCACATATACATGCGCATTTCTATCCATTTGTCTGTATATATCTCTCTCATTCTGTCTATCTATATCTCCATGTTTATATATATATATATATATATATATATATATATATATATATATATATATATATATATATATGTGTCTGTGTGTGTGTGTGTGTGTGTGTGTGTGTGTGTGTGTGTGTGTGTGTGTGTGTGTGTACATACATATGCATACATGCATACACACATACATACGCACGTATGTACATACATACATACATGCATGCATACATACATACATGCATACATACATACATACATACATACATACCACACATACATACTTACATGTATGCATGCATGCATACATGCATACACACACACACGCGCGCGCGCGCGCGCGCGCGCGCGCGCGCGCGGACGGGAGAGTGAGACAGATAGATATAAAAGACTTGATCAAACACACAGATTTTAAACTCTTTTAGAGATCCGTCTAAACCTTAAGCGGCTCTTCAATCAGTTTCGTGCAGGTGACACACCGGCCATCCGTTTTACACCCACTGGCATATTGCTAAAAGGTGAAGAATCGTCGCGTGATGTACCTCTAGCCATTGAGCAGGTTCCAGCAGAGTGCTGGAACTCACATGATATCAAGCATCAACTCTGTGAGACAGAATCCGTGAAAACCTCGTTCACAGTTGTTTCACCTCTTGTGATTTTTTTTTTACAGTTCCAGGAAAAGATTAATAGTTTTCCTCTGATTTAAAGTTTAACGGAAGAACATTTTCGAAACGTTTGAGTACTTTACAAAACCTAGTTTAATGTTTTGAACGGTTGGACTCGGATAAAAGTATGGGTCTGGGATTATGTCCCTTTTCCTTTTTTACTTTGTTGTTTTTGTTGTTTTTGTTCTTGTTCTTGTAATTTTTTTTTAATGAATTATGCTTGGATTGAAAGAAAAAATATTCAGGCTTATTAGATGTATTCTCATCCACGAATTGTAAGATTTCGCGTACAACTGGATTACCAACCAGATCCAGACAGCAAAACAGCATTTGGGAGGTAGAGGCATGGATGGATTTGATTCTGTCAATGCATAATAGCCAAGTGAACCAGAAACTGGCAATGGCTACCAACTTGTCGCGGAGACGACGAGAATTCAGACAAGTCAAACTGCTGTGTTATATCTAGTTAGGGAACACGATAGCTTCGGTGTGGTTTCACTGAATTTCAGATAACTGCTTGTCCTTTGCGGAAGTTTCTACAGAACAACCATGAGAGCTTTCCTATGGGTGTATCAGCCCATACGCCTGGAGAGCCCACCGGCGAAAATCGCCGAAACCATCAAAAATGGCAGTATTTATGTTGGTCGCTAGCACGATTTGAACCCGAACTTGCGACGCCTAAACGCAAATTTGCTGCTCTGCCAGTGAGCCACAAACGAGCGTTCAGCGAGCCCGGATAGCCCGAAGCCGTCTCCGACTGCCTGTCAGGCGTTTAATCCACTTACAACATCCTTTAGTGATCTAGTCACGGAGCTCACGTGCCCAATTCATTATTCGGAAAGCCTCCACGGGAAGAACACAACAAGCTGTGGGGGCAGTCGGTTACCAGTTACAGAGAAAGAAAGAAAGAAAGATGGAAAGGAAGGAAGAAAGAAAGAAAGAATGAATGGGGGGGGGGGGGGGGGGGAAGAAAAAGAAAGAGGAAAGGAAAGGAAAGAAAGAAAGAAGGAAAAGAGTACAAGAGAGAAAGATTAAAAGAAAGAAGGAAAAAAAAAGAGTACAAGAGAGAAGAAAGAAAAGAAGGGAAGAAAGAAAAAGAAAAAAAAGAAAAGAAAAGAAAAGAAAAACTGAAAAGAAAAGAAAATGAAAAAACAGGCCTGGAGCGAGAATACAAAAAAAAAAAAATCTCTGACCTCAGGCAATGGGTACCTCTTTAGTGTCTATGAGGAAGTGAATTTTGAACGTGTTTGTGTACGAGCGAGCGTGCGTGCGTTATTGCTCGCGCGCGCGCGAGTGTGTGTGTGTGTGTGCGTGTGTGTGCGCGGGCGCACGCGCGCGAGTGCGTGTGTGAGTGTGCTTTCATGCAAACGTGTAACTGGTTTCAATGACACCTACCAACTGCAATTTTACAGAAATGTCACAAACGTTTCCTTCCTTTGCTCACTCTTCAGCAGCCTACTCCTCCCTCTCCCCCTCCCCCTTACACATTACACACACACACACACACACACACACACACACACACACACACACAACCTGCCCATCACCCCTGCCTCCGGGCACTTTACGTCCAAGTCCCCAGACCTCAATGATTCATGGCAAAACTCTGCACACAGTAAAGTGAAAAGAGTCAGTCTCACGCACGTCCACGTCCATCTGTGGTCTACATGCGGTGACTGATCAACGCCGCTGACTGAATGCCCTGAAAAACCTCCATTCACACACATCTGCAGGCTAGATTCTGTCGATTCCGTGTGAAATGAGACAAGCCATGAGAGGTGAGGGGGAGGAGAGAGTGTGGTAGATGGGGCAGAAAAAAAAAAAAAAACCAAAGCGAAACGAAACGAAATTTTACTTAAAACCAGGGTAATGAGATAACCAATATGAATGCTTTTTTTTCCACCCAGCCCAGGGGTGAAAGGAAAAAGAAGGAAGGATCATGGGAGTGGGGGGGGGGGGGGGATTGGGGGAGGGGGGGGGGGGGGGGGGGCGGGCAAAAAACTGGGTCATACCACTCGACAAAAACATCTAAAAAAAAATTCCTAACCGAGGACACAAGTGATCACGTTCCACTTTAACTCCTTCAACTCCCTCCTTCCCCCTCTTCCCCCCCCCCCCCCCCCCCCCCCCCCCCCCCCCCCCCCCCCCCCCCCCCGTGTTCTCAATCTTATCCACCTTCTCTCCTCTCTCTCTCCCACCATCCCTCTTGCCGTCTCCCCGTATCACTGCAGGTGTGTTCCTTTTCCAGTCCCCAAGACAAGTTTTCCCCTGTGGACCACCATGTCCATCCATGCTCTGCTTTCGGGAGTCCCTCTCTCTTGACTGAAAATAAACAGAAGTTATCAGGAAACGAGAAGAAGCTGTCTGCTTGTCAAGTGTTGTGCTCAGCCACCTGTGGACCAAACTCACAGTAGAGAAGAACCTGGAGTGGTTGCAACCATTTTCTTTTTGAGAGTTAGTCCGTTCTGGACACACGCCACAATTAGGACTTTCTTTTACAAAGACACTTCATCCATATTTTATCATCCATATAAAACACTATATCACGTATGAAACACTACATCCATAAACACTATATCATCCATTTAAAAAACTATATCATCCATATAAAACACTATATCATCCATATAAAACACTGCATAAGCCATACAAAACACGGTAGAATCCATATAAAACACTGCATAAGCCATACAAAAACACGGTAGAATCCATATAAAACACGGTATAAAAATCCATATAAAAACACAATATAATCCATATGAAACACTATATAATCCATATGAAACACTATATAACCCATGTAAAACACTACATAATCCATATAAAACACTACATAATCCATATAAAACACTACATATCTACATAATCCATATAAAACACTACATAATCCATGTACAACACACTACATAATCTATAAAAACACTATATAATCCATATAAACACTATATAATCGATATAAGCGTTTTGAGGCCCACAGTAAGTTTGAGCCAGCGTTTAATGTTAAATTGATAATTGATCAAAAGAACAACTCCTGTTAACTATTTCCGTTGTTTGGGGGGAGGGGGGGGGGGGGGGGGAGGGGGGGGGGGGGGCGGTCCTTTTTACAATGAAATCACAATCTTCAAATATATAATCTCCCCCGCAGTTGACGTCACGTATCAGGCCTTTGCACTCACCCGTGACCCTCTCTCTGCGCTATCTGGCACGTACCTTGACGGCCCTATGAAAGACAATGAGACAATCAACTTTCAGACGCAGTAATAGATTTCAAAACTCTCTAATTGCGCCAGTCTATAAATACACGTCTCTTCAAGCGAGGCCCTGGGATATTAATTTTTTTTGGTGTGCAGGTTCTTTTTTTTTTTTTTTTTTGGCCAGAAGAGGATTTGGGAAGGGAAGTCACCTCCGCCACAATGTCCATACAAAAAAAGTTTGTATTTCCGTTACGACCGCTTGTTTTCAGTCAGTAATGCGATGCTTCCAGAAATCATCCGCTACTTCCGCATTTTGGATAGTAAAACACAACAGCTGTTATTGTTTTAATGTTCTCGTTTAGTGTCATCATATCACTATTACTACTACTACTACTACTACTACTACTACTACTACTACTATTGCTGCTGCTGCTGCTGCTGCTGACTGCTACTACTGCCTGTGGCCACCGTTATTGCTGTTGTTCTCGTCGTCGTCGTCGTCGTCGTCGTCGTCGTCGTCGTCGTTGCCGTCATCAGCATGATCGTCATCATCATCAGCAGCAGCAGCATAATCATTATCATCGCCATCATTATCATCATCATCATCATCATCATCATCATTCTTGTCGTCGTCATCATCATCCTCGTCATCATCACTACTACTACTATGACTACTACTACTACTGCTACTACAAGTACTGTTATTACTTTTTTTTTTTAATGAAGCAGACTTTTTTAAATGCACATTGGAAAACAAACAAGTTCTTTTTCCTACATGATTTGCTGACCCCACAAACTACTGACGCAAAAAGAAATACTTCCCACATTATTGTCAGAAGGAAAAAATCAAAATGTGTTTCCATTCTTCAACATAGATCTTGATTCCACAGACCAGGTGGACAATCACGACTAAAACAAGACTTGTACATTGCCCACTGGAGTCATGTGCCCTGTGCATCATGCCCATAGCAGGACAGCCCATCCCAAGAGGAAGGACATTGGTGAAGAGCGCGTGGGACAGCTGTAAACTACCTTTGATGAAATGACTCTCTCACACTTCGCAATTCAAACACGTTCTTTCCGTTCAGCCAATGAGGGATCAAAATGATCTAAAACTTAGGTGCAATGAAAGGAGAGGCAGGGAGAGAGAGACAGACAGACAGACAGACAGGCAAAAACAGGCACACAGAGAGACAGACAGACAGGCAGAGAGAGAGGGGGGGGGGGGGGGGGCAGAGACAGACACAGATACAGAGAGGTCTAACATACGAACAGCTTGATGGACAGACACAGACAGGCAAAGAGGTGGGTGATGGCAAGGAGGAGGGGGGGGGGGGGGGGGGCAGGTAGGGACATGAAGGAAAAATGGTGCGGGGGGGGGGGGGGGGTGGGGGGGGGTTTGTTGAATGTTTGAAGTGAAGGGGCAAAAGTGGAAGTTCGAGGCGAAGCCACGCCTCCCACACACGTGTGTCAGGCTGGACATGTTCCCTTCCTATCTTTGCAGCTTACGTTCGGTCAGAGCTCGGGGTTACAGAGAAGGTCAAGTAAGTGACAACGCAGTTTGAAGAGATTAAAAAGCCCTGGCTCTGTGAAATAAAGAAAATTTTTAATGTGATGTGTTGTTGCTGCTACTATAATTTTTACAGTAGTTGTTGCAGTAATCGTTGTTGTTGCTGTTGTATCATGGAGTGATGGTGGTGATATTTTTTCTTGTTGTTGATCATGACGGTTCCTGTTGTTGTTGTCGTCGTGTGCGTTGCTGTTCTGTCAATACCGTTGTCAGGAATATCCAGTCATTCAGAAGGCAATGTTCAGAGAAGTGTTTCTGGACCAATCTAAACAGATCGTAAAGAGCACTTGAAGCACATCAGTGAAAACACTTCCTACTGCAGCATCGGATCAAGAAATGAAAATTTTTAATGTGATGTGTTTGTTGCTGCTCGGACTCAAAATTTTACTTGTAGTTGTTGCAGAGTAATCAGTTGTAATAAATTGTATCATGGAGGTGGAAGCCCTGAACCAAGAAAGGTGTTGTTGCGACTCCATCAGTCAAAAAAACCCGCTTTGTCTGCCCACAACCGACCGACGTGTCCAATCAGTCCGATTTCTCTAAACAGCCCAATCCAATCCTTTTTTTTAGGAAACGTCATAATTGTTGTGTGTTGATGGTCCATTTCGATTTATCTCTCCCAGTTCCCAAGAGCCAGCTCCCTGAGAAGATGCATCAGGTAGGAATGGGGGGGGGGGGGGGGTCGTTTAGAGAAGTCTACTGCAATGAAGTGTGTGTTGAAACACAAAACTTTCCGATTCCTTTGAAAGTACTCCAATCAGCTCAAATCACACAGTCCTGCATCGTTATAACGTCAGTCCAGAGATTAGGTACACCACTGCTGAATGTAGGTTTGTTGCAACTCTTGCTCCATCAAAACTGTGCAAAAATGACCTCTGGACAAAACTGTTGTCTGCCAATTACCGACCGACTCGTGTCTCAAACAGTTTTACTACAGGTATAATTTTTAGAGGAAATGATAAAGCAGAGTTAAAACTTACAAGGTTGAAACATTGCAGGCACGCCTCGGTGTTGCACTGTCTCAGTTACCATTTCCTTATACCCCTCAGAAGTTTTAGAGTGCACAACGGTGGCGAGGTTAATTTCAAAGTCAGAAAGGATTGCAGGCACAGTCGGTCATGAAGATTATCTTCCCAGTACAGAAGACAGCAAGTTTCTATCTTGCCACATGATTTCTCACACAACCCAACTAGAGCGGGCTCATGCCGACCAGGTACACCACTGCTGACAGCGTTTGAACAGGAGTGCAACTCTTGCGATGATGAAAGTCACACACCCACTGAGGCGCAATCTAAAATGCCGATGACAGGACTTCTTACCTGATAAAGATTTGTGGGAGCGTGCGGAAACATGAAAAGAGCGCCAAGCGTTTACGCGAATTAAGTGAGGCTGAATCGATTCTCATCAACCTGAGAAAACCAGCATCCCTGCGTGCGGGACTGGAACCGCGTTTTTTGAAGCAGAAGAGAACAGCCCGCTCCTGACCCCAGTACAGCAACACATGGTAGCGAAGCCGATGGATAAAGACCCATGAAATTAATGAAACTCCAAAGCCAGATTTGGTTGGGAGACAAAATCTGAAGGAAAATCACCCGCAAAGCGTTTACATGCGAAAAAGTGAGGTGTATCGGACGTCATCCTTTACTTATTTGATACACAGGCGCCAAGCCAAAATGCAGCATAAGTGGCACGCCTACAACAGCTGGATGGATGTTTATCTGAATTCGATTCACTAAAAGGACCCTCTGAATTTTTCGCAAACAGTATTAATGTACGAAGCACCTATCACACTCGCTACTATTAAGATTCGAATAAATTAAATTATGAAAAATTGTTGTGTATATTAATTTAATGGACCACAGGAAATCGAAGTCATAATGCACGAAGCGATACATTAAGATTCGAACTGACAATGTACAGAACATACGTGAATAAAGGAATACCACAGAAAATAATGGCGGTTTAAGACTAAAATACTGTTTCATCTTAAAACATAAAAACAATTTTTTATGCATTTCATCATAGTTAAGAATGTTTTCAGCATAACACTCGCTACAAAAGATACAGAAAAATTCAACAGTAAGTAGTAAGCTCAGTGTTTTATTAATAATGAACACACAACGTAAAATCGAAAAGTCATAATGCAGCAAGCATTACAGGAAACTTTTGCAAACTGACAAAGGGTTGCAGGAAACATAACTCTATGCTACAAGTAGGAATAACGGATGCACCCATTTATTTGTGAAACCATTGCATGGCCACATAACTAAAGCAACAGAACACCGCTTTCAAACGAGAACAAATGTCCCTGTTTTTGTGGTGTGTCTCCTGTGGTCACATTCCTCTAAAGGCTCCCACAGCAGAATCAATGCTGTTCAGTGGGCCTGTTAGTGCTCCTGTTGTGTGGCGTGTAACCTGTGGTCACATTCCTCTAAAGGCTCCCACAGGCAGAGGACAATGCTGTTCAGTGGGCCTGTTAGTGCTCCTGTTGTGTGGCTGTGTCCCCTGTGGTCACATTCCTCTAAAGGCTCCCACAGCAGACAATGCTGTTCAGTGGGCCTGTTAGTGCTCCTGTTGTTGTGTGGTGGCGTGTCAGACTGTGTAACACAATCCTCTAAAGGCTCCCACAGCAGACAATGCTGTTCAGTGGGCCTGTTAGTGCTCCTGTTGTGTGCGTGTCTCCTGTGGTCACATTCCTCTAAAGGCTCACACAGCAGACAATGCTGTTCAGTGGGCCTGTTAGTGCTCCTGTGTGTGGTGTGTCTCCCTGTGGTCACATTCCTCTAAAGGCTCCCACAGCAGACAATGCTGTTCACATGTTAGTGCTCCTGTTGTGTGGTTGTGTCCCCTGTGGTCACATTCCTCTAAAGGCTCCCACAGCAGACAATGCTGTTCAGTGGGCCTGTTAGTGCTCCTGTTGTGTGGTGTGTCCCCTGTGGTCACATCCCTCTAAAGGCTCCCACAGCAGACAATGCTGTTCAGTGGGCCTGTTAGTGCTCCTGTTGTGTGGTGTGTCTCCTGTGGTCACATTCCTCTAAAGGCTCCCACAGCAGACAATGCTGTTCAGTGGGCCTGTTAGTGCTCCTGTTGTGTGGTGTGTCCCCTGTGGTCACATTCCTCTAATGGGCTCCCACAGCAGACAATGTTCATAGTGCTTCCACAGTGGGCCTGTTAGTGCTCCTGTTGTGTGGTGTGTGTGTCCCCTGTGGTCACAATCCTCTAAAGGCTCCCACAGCAGACAATGCTGTTCAGTGGGCCTGTTAGTGCTCCTGTTGTGTGGTGTGTCCCCCTGTGGTCACATTCCTCTAAAGGCTCCCACAGCAGACAATGCTGTTCAGTGGGCCTGTTAGTGCTCCTGGTGTGTGGTGTGTCCCCTGTGGTCACATTCCTCTAAAGGCTCCCACAGCAGACAATGCTGTTCAGTGGGCCTGTTAGTGCTCCTGGTGTGTGGTGTGTCCCCTGTGGTCACATTCCTCTAAAGGCTCCCACAGCAGACAATGCTGTTCAGTGGGCCTGTTAGTGCTCCTGTTGTGTGGTGTGTCCCCTGTGGTCACATTCCTCTAAAGGCTCCCACAGCAGACAATGCTGTTCAGTGGGCCTGTTAGTGCTCCTGTTGTGTGGTGTGTCCCCTGTGGTCACATTCCTCTAAAGGCTCCCACAGCAGACAATGCTGTTCAGTGGGCCTGTTAGTGCTCCTGTTGTGTGGTGTGTCCCCTGTGGTCACATTCCTCTAAAGGCTCCCACAGCAGACAATGCTGTTCAGTGGGCCTGTTAGTGCTCCTGTTGTGTGTGTGTGTCCCCTGTGGTCACATTCCTCTAAAGGCTCCCACAGCAGACAATGCTGTTCAGTGGGCCTGTTAGTGCTCCTGTTGTGTGGTGTGTCCCCTGTGGTCACATTCCTCTAAAGGCTCCCACAGCAGACAATGCTGTTCAGTGGGCCTGTTAGTGCTCCTGTTGTGTGGTGTGTCCCCTGTGGTCACATTCCTCACTGGGTCTCCTGTGGTCCATTCCTCTAAAGGCTCCCACAGCAGACAAATGCTGTTCAGTGGGCCTGTTAGTGCTCCTGTTTTGTGGTGTGCAACACTGTGTCACATCCTCTAAAGGCTTTTTCCCCCACACAGCATACAAATGCTGTTCATGGAGCCTGTTGGCTGAGATCCGAAGTGTGAGAGAGTAGTGTCCCCTGTGGTCACAATCCTCTAAAAGGCTCCCACAGCAACAATGCTGTTCAGTGCAGGCCCTGTTGTGCCTTTCCTGTTGTGCACGAATGATGTCCCCTGTGGTCACTCCTCTAAGGCTCCACAGCCGACAATGCTGTCTCAGTGGGCCTGTTAGTGCTCTCTTTATGTGTGGTGTGCTCCCCTCTGTCACAATCCTCTTTAGCTCTCCTCACAGCAGACAATGCTGTTCATTCGGCCTGTTTAGTGCTTCCTGTGTTTGTGTTGTCCCTGTGGTCACTTCCTCTCACCCAGTAAGTCCCACAGACAATGCGAATTGCCACAAAAAACAGGAGACTGTTAGTTCTCTACTGTTGTGTGGTTGTCTCCTGTGGTCACCATCCTCTAAGGCTCCCACACAGACAATGCGTTTCTTGGCCTGCTATGTGCCGCCTGTTGGAGTGGTGGTCGGGGGCTGTGTGCGGCAATCCTCTAAAGGCTCCCACAGCAGACATGCTGTTCAGTGGGCTGTTAGGTGCTTGTCCACGCCTCTTTCTACCTTCCCCCGCCCCCTGATCCGCAGGTAGCAAGAGAGCTCGGCAACGGGGTGATAGGCCTGCCCTTACTTAATAGTCCTCCTCCCTGTTCCTTACTCCTACTACAGGTACAAATCGCGCGCATAGCGCCGCGAGACACCCACACACCCACACACACACCCACACACACACCCACAACACACACACACACACACACATGCACAGAGAAGAACCGGAGGCTAAATCCCCGGAGAGAGATAGAGAGATGACGAGAGGAGAGAGGAGAAGAGAGAAGAGAGGAGAGAGATTATCCATCATCAACCCACGTCTCTCCTCTCTCTCTCTCTCTCTAACTCATCTCTCTCGCTCTCTCTGCATAGTAGCGACCGTGTACACCCATTAACAGAGCAAAAGCCTAGCAAAGCAGAGGAGCGGGGGGGAGGAGAAGCGAAGGAGAGAGAACGAGAGAGAGAGAGAAGAGCAGAGAGAGGAGAGAGAGAGAGAGAGAGAGAGAGAAATGACCCAGGACAACAGACTCTACCGACGGAGAAAAGACTGGGGACGAAGGGAGAGACGGCCCGAAGAGAGAGAGGAGACAGGACAGACACTAGGAACCGTACCGTCTCTAACTTAGATTACCGACAGAAATTCACTAGGACGTGTTTTCATTGATCATTGATCGACATAGCGCAGCAGAAAGACTGAGATCACAGGATATAAACAGAAACAGGCAGACGAGTCATCCAGACAGAGGACACTAGGAACTGCCCAGTAACATGTGAAACTATAAATAGACATTTTCAGACACAGCATATACAAAGACAGAAACTCAAACGGGAGTTAAACGGACTGCAAGTCAGACGTACAGAAAAATAGACCCCAAGCTGTGAGCTAACCTATCCTCACTATGAACTGTGCCTCCCTTAAAGAGACGACGTCACTATGAGGTGAAGCCATCGAAGCAATAACTCTTTCATGCTTTTCAAACAAACCAGGAACGAACACAAATAAAAAAAAAACTCCAAAAAAAAAAAAAAAAAAAAAAAAACCAACAAAAAAACAATCAAAAAACAAAAAAAAAAAACAAAAAAAAAAAAAAAAAAAAAAAAACGCTAAAAAAAAAACAAAGGCACGACATTTGTAAAAGACTCATGAACAAACGAAAAAAAAATAAAAAAAACAAGATAAAAACACATTTCAAAAAAAATAACCAAAAACCTCTTAAAAAAAAAAACAAAAAAGGCCCCCTACCACCTCACAAAAAAAAAACAAACAAAAAAAAAAAAAAAAAAAAAAAAAAATATAAAAAAAAAAAATTTAAAAACTTTTTTTTGAGAATAAAAAAAAAAAAAAAAAACAAAAAAAAAAAAAAAAAAAAAAAAAAAAAAAAAATGAAAAAATAAAACAAAATTTTTTTTTTTAATAAACCTAGAACAAACGAATAAAGAACAAGCAAACAAAAGAAGAAAAAGGCACAAAATAAGGGAAAAGAAAAAAAAAAGGAAAGAAAAAAAACGAAAAAAAGAAAGGAAAGGGGAAAGGAAAGCAGGGGGAAAAAAAAAAAAAAAAAAAAAAAAAAAAAAAAAGATTTGAAATTAAAATCGAAAAAAAAAAAATTATTTTTTTGATATAACAAACAACAATTATAATTAATCTAAATTAAAAAAAAAAAAAAAAAAAAAAAACAACAAAACAAAGAAAGGAAAAAGAAAAAAAAAAAAAAAAAAAAAAAAAAAGATTTGAATTTGTTATGAATAAAAAAGAAAGAAAATGAAAAAAAAAAAAAAAGAAAAAGAAAAAAAAAATTTTTAATATTTTTCTTATTTGAAAAAAAACTACAAAAAAAAAAAATAAAAAAAAAAACAAAACAAAAAACAAAACAAAAACAAGAGGAAAACGAACAAAAAAAAAAAAAAAAAAAAAAAAAAACAAAAAAAAAAACAAAAAAAAAAAAATATAAAAAAAAAAAGATAAAAAAAAAACAAAAAAAAAAAAAAAAAAAAAAAAAAAAAAAAAAAAAAAAAAAAAAGAATTGAAAAAGAAAGAAAGAAAGGGAAAAAATAAAAAGAAAAAAAAAAGAAAGGGAAAATAGAAAAACGAAAGAAAAAGAATTGAATTTGGTTAAAAAAAAAACAAAAAAAAAAAAAAAAAAAAAAAAAAAAAAAAAAGAAAAAAAAAAAAATAAAAAAAAAAAAAAAAAGGAAAAAAAAAAAAAAAAAAAAAACAAAAAAAAAAATAAAAAAAAAAACAAAAAGATTGGTTGAAAAAAAAAAAAACAAAAAAAAAAAAAAAAAATCTAAAAAAAAAGATGGATTTGAACAAAAAATTAAAAAAAAAAAAAAAAAAAAAAAAAAAAAAAAAAAAACAAAAAGATGAAAAAAGGAAAGAAAACGAACGAAGAAAGAAAAGAAAAAGAAAAGGAGGAAAGACAAAAAAAAAAAATTTGTGAAAAAAAAAAAAAAAAAATAAAAAAACTCCATAAAGATTTTGAGATTAAAAAAAAAAAAAAATATAAAATTTTTTTTTGTTTTATGAAAACCCCAACCCAAAAAGAAAAGAAGGAAAATAAAATCAAAACAAAGAAAGGATAAAGGGGGTGTTGTTGGGGCTGCTGGCCCCATAAAGGAGAAGGAAAAATCAAAGAAAGGAAGGGGTGGGGCCTGGTTGCTATAATTTTCTGTCCAAACTTCGTGGTTGTTGACAGTATGTTGAAAGCGTAAAATACGACCGATTTGGTAGATAGGGCTTCTTACAGATGTTGCACATTTCTGCAAAAAAAAAGTGTTGTCACGAAGAGACCTCCACCACACACGAACAGAACAATATCGACAAGACTCTGTTCCGTTGACATCAGCGACGACGCGACGAAAAAAAACGCGAACTCTCGACCAACCCCCCACATACCAGTCGTCTTCATCCCTTCTCTCAATGCCTGGCTGTTGTGTTAACAATCTGTTAGAATACAGGTGCACATGATTGAGGACAGCGAACTATTATCACCCGTATGATTGCACCAATTTTCTCATTTTTTGTTTTTTTTTTTATTCTTCCCTGAGCTTGCAATACACGTCCTGCGACACAACAATTTTGTTAACCACCTCACGAAAATGTCAGCGAGTGGTTTTGTTTCGTTCGATTACGCGAGACTCTCAATAAACGCGGGAAAAAGTTCCGACATAAGCAGCAGCAGGTGGAATGACGAAAAATAACGACAAGTGGGGCAAGAAGGTGATGGAATATCTGTTGATGAACAGAATGGATTCCTTTCCCCTAAAGGGGAAGAGGAAGAGAGAGTCCTCTTGACGAGGAGTGGGAGGAAGGCTAGCTAGGAAGATGATGCTAGAGTATAGGCACGTCTAGAACGGAGAACAGAAGAGAGTTGTACAGGGTGTTCCGTACGGGTTGGCGCGCGTCATAAGGGGGGGTTTTGTTGGCGGGTAACGAGGTCCTCAGAAGCGACATGTGAGTAACGCAAGGGGAGAGACGAGCGG
Organism: Conus betulinus; assembly: GCA_016801955.1. Classification (NCBI taxonomy): domain Eukaryota; kingdom Metazoa; phylum Mollusca; class Gastropoda; order Neogastropoda; family Conidae; genus Conus; species Conus betulinus. The sequence goes on along the minus strand of JADBJO010005059.1, from coordinate 79,444 downwards.
TTGAGAAGGATTTTGGTGGGGGAGAGAGGGAGTGTTTTTTTTTTGGAGCTTCCGTGAACCACGGCCTTTTTCTCGAATTTTTTTTAGATTCCTTCAAGAAGAGGACTTCCGTTAGTTTTAGTTGGACTTCTGACGCCACCATGTATGACGTGTTTGTTGCTGACGCGAACCTCCGTTCGCCGCCGGAGGAGATTCTGACGCCCTGAATTCGAGCAATATCCAGGACGACCATGGCTTTCTTTGGCTGACGAAAACCTAAGTTGCTTTTCTTTTTTGCTGCTAGTTAGGCGTCCCTAGGCTGTTCGGTGTTTTGTTGTTGGGTTAGGGTTAGCTGTCTTGACTGATAAAACTATCTTTAATTACGACGGCCATTCATTAAACATCCCGTTGATTCTTTTATGGCTCACAATCTTCAGCCCCATGTGACTAGATACGTGCCACAAGCAGGTCCCCATGCAGTTTGGAGAGTACACCCAAAAATTCAAACCTCCCCCCAAATCATTTTTTACATAGCTTATCAACTTTTCATTAATCACTTTTTTTTTATTCCACCCCCGAAACACACACACCACATACACACATCACACAACACGCATCACACACCTCACCACACACACGCGCGCAATCACCATCATCTCTACACACACCCACACGCACGCACCAAACGCACATTACTCACCACTGCGGGCTACACACACTCACACACACACACACATTCTTTATCACACACACATCCACACAACACCAAACACAAATTCATACACAACACACGCACTCACACAACACACCACATGCTCTCTCTCTCTCCTCGCTCAGTCTCTTTCCTCACTCTCTTCCTCTCTCTCGCTCTCTAACACATGCTGCGCACAACGTTCTCTACTCCACACACTCACATCACACACACCACACCCCCCACACACAAACACACACTACGCCGCACGCACGCACGCACCACACAGAATACTCAACCGCACGCTCGCATGATCGCACGCATTGCAAACTCCCGCACACACACACACACACTTCCACACACACACACACACACACACACACACACACACACACACACACACACACACACACACACACTCAACACAACAACACACACACACACACACCACACACACCCAAACCGTGCCAAGTACAATCCTATATGTAAAGTAAAAACTTAGAGACTACCGGTTATGCAAATTGGCCTTTCCTCAAACTTGCCCTATTTTCGTGAAGAATAAACCCTGTAGAGGTACAAAATTTTCAAAATAGCACACACACACACAAACACACACACCACACACACACACACGCGCGCGCCAGCGCGCGCGCGCCGCACTCACTCACACACACACACACGCACGCACAAACGCACTTACACCACACACACACACACACACACACACACACACACACACACACACACACCACACATCCACAGTTAGCAGAAAAAAAAAAAAAAGTCGATCCTTTCATAACTGACAAAGATTATTCATCCGATGTCGTTCTGAATGATGAAATGTATATCCGGGCAATGTTTCTGTATTGTCGTATTTGACTTCAATTCGAAAAGAAATGAAAAACACCTGTTCAACGTCTTACGTCTATTCATGATGATCCATGAGAGAGAGAGAGAGAGAGAGAGGAGAGAGAGAGAGAGGAGAGAGAGAGGAGAGAGAGTGTGGTGGTGTGTGTTGGTGTGTGTGTGTGTGTGTGTGTGTGTGTGTGTGTGTGTGTGTGTGTGGTGTGTTTATGTGTGCACACTTTCTTCATTCGTCTCAGAGCTATGAACCTTTCTTCAATGTCTGTTTCTGTTGTGTATTCAAGTCATCAGGGTTTTCTGTTTTTCAATCATTGCTTTGATTGTCCCTTTCATGTAACGTGACGATGTCCAAAATGAGCCAGAAAGGATTACATCACACGTTCCCACTGTGTTTGTGTGTGTTGCCCCGTCCTTCATGATTACATCACACGTTTCCCAACTGTGTCCGTGTTGTTGCTCCATCCCTCATGATACATCACACGTTCCCACTGTGTTCGTGTGTTGCTCCTTCTGTGTGTTGCTCCTTCTGTGTGTTGCTCCTTCTGTGTGTTTGCTCCTTCTGGTTGTTGTATCTTCGCGTTCTGGTACATGCGTGCTGGAGACATATAAGAATAGCCTGAGAGACAGAGCAGATACACACATAGAGACTGAGAGAGAGAGAGAGAGAGAGAGAGAGAGAGACAGACAGACAGACAGACAGACAGACAGACAGACAGACAGGCAGGCAGACAGACAGACAGAAACAGAGAGACAGACAAACAGACAGACATACAGAGACGGAAACAGACAGACAGACAGACAGATAGAAACAGATACAGACAAACAGACAGACAGACAGAGACGGAAACGGAGAGACAGACAGACAGACAGACAGAGACAGAGAGAGAGAACAGACAGACTAGAGAGAAAACGTACCCTTGCACATGTGCGCACACGTGTGTCTGTATGTGTGTTTGGCCTCTTCAGGACAATTCCCAGCATTTCAAAAAATGTCTTCCTAATCGCTCTCTCTCTCTCTTTTTTCCCAACATATCCCCGTCTTTTTTTTTTTTTTTTTTTTTTTTTTTGTGTGTCTTTTGCATCGGGTTTCTTTTTTTTTCCCTCCTTTTCTGTCTTTTTCTCTTGTTTCTTTTTCTTTTCTCTTTTTTCTTTCTTTTTTCCCCCCCTTGTCTATCTTCCTAGTCTCATACAATGATTCCGCCTGAGTCGCTGAAGAGAGGATGAGGGCATGATGACACGGACTCGCGACAGGCCCCCCCCCATTCCCACCCCTACCCTTCCCCACCCCCCCCACCCCTCTCCCCCACCATCATCCCCAAATATCAGCCCATTTTCAGAAAGAATGCCAGAATAAGGACGGATCACGTTCGTATTTGAAAACGAGGTGGAGGGAAAAACCCTTGTGAAACTCATGTAAGCTTGCACATAACCCCATACACTCTTATATATATATATATATATATATATATATATATATATATATATATATATTATATATATATATATATATATTATATAGATAGATCTAGATAGATAGGATAGATAGGATAGATAGATAGATAGATAGAATGCACACACACACACACACACACACACACACACACACACACACACACCACACACACACACACCACACTTCTGCGTTCATGAGTCATAAACACACACACACACACACACACACACACACACCACACACACACACACACACACACACACACACACACACACACACACATACACACACACACACTGGAACATAATGTTGCATACATAAACACACTATATGACATGTATGACATGAAACAGCTCATTTGTACACGAGCAACAGTGTGCAAGTGACATGTAGTAATTTGGAAATATTTCAGGTGGTACCCTGCAACTGGCCGTTTGAACAGATACGTTTTTTAAATGCAGACTTGAAAGTCGGGAAGGAGGGGGCATGGAGGGACCGTAGATGGAAAGGTTCTGAATTCCAGAGTATTGCCGCAGTTTTTTTTTTTTGTAAACAGAAGACAGACAAGTTAATTTTAGACCAAAAAAAAGCCTTCTTCAGATGTTAGACAACGGTAAACGAAAAATGCACAGAACAACAATACTCCCTGCGTAAGCATTATGAGAAGCATATGTCTGCCACAGGCCTGTGCGTCTTTGGTTAGACTGTTTATTTTCTGGGTGGACTTTGAATTACAACTGATAATTGGTGTTTTAAATCTTTGTAGTAGTCAATTACCAACTGATCCTTTAATGCCGGTTGTGTAATCTAAATCTTTGTCTTATCAAATATAAAGACTGATGCTTCTTGGTGTTGGAGGAGATGATGTCACTGAACTTTAGAGAGAGAGATGGGTGAGAGAGCCGGAGGAGAACTGAGGCGAGAGTGTGTTTGTTGATTTGCGGAGCTGAGATTGTATGGAGACGAGAGGAGAGCGATGAGAGCAGAGAAGAGGAGAGAGAGGAGCGAGACCTTTAGAATTGGGATATACAATTTCACTCTCACAGGATATTGATTCTTATTATTGTTGTCATAAATACACTTCTTTCTTTTGAATGCCTTTTTAACAGTACTTTCATTTTTTGATTGACATTTTTGTACTGCGTGGCTGCGGAATATTACGAGAGGAGAGGGGGGGAGGGAGGGAGGTTTGTTCCTCCCGGGGGGGGGGGGGTAGGAGAAGGGGGAGAGAGAAGAGGGGACCAAAGACAGACACAGACAGATACAGACGGAAAGAGACAGCACGACGACAATGACAGAGATAGAGACAAAGACATGTTAGAGAGGAGACATGTAAGCCTCGATCTCACAAGATTCGTGTCAAAGATACGGAGATAAACCTCTCACCCTTGACAGCCGTGATCAGATGTATTTTGAACAGCCGTTTTTCGTAATTTGGACCAGCTGTGATGGTGCATGGCAACATGTTATAGCTTACCCTCAGATCCCCCCCCCTCACCCTTGCCCCACCCCTCTTGACTGGTATCCCCCACCTCCACCTCTCCCATCTCTTCCAACTTCAATACATTCTCCCCGCTCCACACTCACTGCTTTATCATGTTCTGTTGTTGTCAATGCTACGCCAAAGATGGTCCTAATAATCAAGAGCGCTTTCCACTTCGCAACGGACCTGTGTGTGTTCAGTTACAGACAGGCTAGGGGATTGTCAACCACACACACACAACACACAACCCACACACACACACACACACACCACACCAAACACACACACATCAAGCGCACAAATACACGCACACACACCACACACCACACACACACACACACCACACACACACACACACACACACACACACACAACACAACACACACACGCACACATACACAAACACACACACACACACACACGCACAAACACACACACATGCGCGCGCACACACACACAACACACACTACACACACACACCACACACACACACACACACACATACATGCGCGAGCACACGTGCGCACGCACGACACAGTGCATGCAGCACGTATCCACCCCTAGCACACGTCTAGCCACACACGCACCACACACACACACACACACACACTCACCACACACAACACAACACACACGCACACCACGCACACACACACACAATACCACACACACGCACACAATCGACACGCCCACCCACTACACCCACCCGCACGCGCGCACGCGCGCGCGCGGCCACACCACACACACACACACACACACACACACACACACCACACACATCACAACACACACTAACAACAAACACGCTATTCCACTACTAATAACACGCACTAACACACACAATATAACAACCATGCAAAGAAGACAGGACAGAGAGAGAGACAGATCAAAGACATGCTATCCCTCACTCGGCCCTACATATCGCTATTAGTACGGAAACCAGTTCCAGAGATCGTCGGCAATGATGAATGGAGGGAGTGTCCGCTTAGTGTCTCGCTTCCATTTACTCTTGGTTTTTTCTTCCAGAGTATTCAGGTGATTTCTTTTCCCTTTTTTTTTCTTCGGGGGGGGGTGGGGGGTGGGTGGTTGGTGGGTGGCGGCGGCGCGCGGGGGGGGGGGGGGGGGAGGAAGTGGGAGAGGAGGCGGAGATGAGAATGAGAGGACAGAGTCTGGAGAGGGGATGTGCAGTAAATGGGGGGGTGCCAATGGCAGATGCTCCCGAGGCATTGCAGTGCAGGCATCTAATAATGTGTCAGGGTCGATGGAGTCTTGTGTGGGTTTGGGGCAGCTTCTTCCTTCCTTTAACTCAGTCAAGTCACAGCCAAAGGGCCCAGTCTGTCCCTCAAGATCACACGATTTGGGGCAATTTTCAAAAAATAATTTTTTTTTTTAAAAATCAACCACTTCCCTAGGAACATGGGAACATACACCATTTGATAGAAACACCAATATATCTGTCAAAAATGCTTACCTTTAGTCAGGAATCTACACAATTCACATGATGTAAGTAATCCAAAAATGATACACATTTGCAGAAAAAAAAAACTTTTTGTGCACACTGTAATCCACTTCTTCATGCTCTCTATCCTCCCACACAAGTTCAGTTACACTTCTGAGCACTTGGTATGACTTACAGAGACTAGCATATTTATGACAACTGCATAAAACACTAGAATTTGATCACAAGATGCTTGATCCACTCAAAACCGTGTGATCGTGTTCAAAATCGTGTGATCGCGGGAACTGAGAGTAGGATAATTCAAATCCGTTTAAAACGACTACGGAATACAGGAAGAACGGTCTAAGGGAAGCAACTGCAAGAAAGGGCCCCAAGCTGTCCCTGAAAATGATATTTATAGCCCTTTAATAAGAGGCGGTATGATTTAAAGATCCTCAAACTCTGTTTCCGTGGGTTCTGACTCTAGGAGTCTAATAAAAATTTCCCTTAGGGTACGTTACCTGCCCCCATTTACAAGAGTGAGCTGAACACCTATCACTCCACCAGTGAGGGCAACTCAGAGATCACCAACACCCACCACAACTACCAGTCAGTCGGGGCTGATGAAGACCAGCAGTAGCTGGCCGAAAATTTCCCTAAGGTAAATTTTATTAGACTCCTGAGTCAGAACACACGGAAACATGAGTAACCGGAGTCGGAAAGTGTTTTTGCTCAAAATCGTCCAACTCTGTCGGAAGTATGCGTCCGACACGCCCTCAGCGATGTGAACGGTGTCGGAAACCCGCCTCCGACAAGACTCGATTGAGTTAAGGCCCGCGCTTCCTAGCAGACCAGTCATCCTCTATCCTCCACCCCTACCCCCACCCCAGCCTTCCTCCCGTCCCCTCTCCACCGTGTTTTTTTTTTTTTTTTTTTTCCTTCAACACCATTCTCCTGTCCAATTCACACCCTTCCTTTGCTGCAAACACTCACTGATTCACTCACCCAGTGTGTGTAACCGTGTAGTGATGCCTCTCTTCTTTCCCGCTCTGTGCTTTTTCGGAATGAAGTGGTTGGTTAGTGGTTGGAGTACGTCATGCTGGCTGTTTATAGCCCAGTAGACCAAGTGGAGCAGACTGGAAACAAGTTTGGATGAAGGACATATGACGATCCAAGGCTGACATCCAAGAACCAGTGACGGAACTATGTGAATTGAGACAGCAGAAATAAAGGAAAGAGAGACAAGTTTATTCACGATGTGCCCAACATCACTTTGAATAAAAACAAGAATGTATTTCTTTTGATTGAATACACACGCACGCACGCACGCACGCGCGCACACGCACGCATGCACGCACACACACCACACACACACACACACACACGCACGCACGCACGCACGCAACGCACGCACGCGCGCACACGCACACACGAACACACGTAAGCACGAATGCACGCGCGCACGCATGCACGCACGCACGCACGCGCCCCACACCCTACCCCCCCCCCCCCCCCCCCCCCACCCCCACCCACCCCACACACACACACACGCAACGCAACCGCACGCGCGCGCGCGCGCGCGAGCGCGCGCACACACCACACACAAGCACACAAATCACACACACACACACACACACACACACACACACACACACAATGCACGCGCACGCACGCACGCACACAACACACACACACACACACACACACACACACACACACACACACACACACACACACAACACACTTACACATTGTGCTTTTCTTTTTACTGACAATAACCATTAATTTCATCTGTGTTTAGGTCTGCATACTATCATTTCAAGTCACCCGGTGTCTCAAAAAACCGCTTTAAAAGTTGAATGTCTTGAAATCTGTGTGTGTGTGTGTGTGTGTGTGTGTGTGTGTGTGTGTGGTGTGTGTGTGTGTGTGTGTGTGTGTGTGTGTGGTGTTACGTGCGTGCGTGCGTGCGTGCGTGCGTGCGTGCGTGCGTTGCGTGTGTGTGTGTGTCCGTGCGTGTCGTGTGTGTGTGGCGTGTGTGTGTGTGGTTGTGTGTGTGTGTGTGTGTGTGTGTGTGTGTGTGTGTGGTGTGTGTGTGTGTGAGAGAGAGAAAGAGAGAATATATGTGTGTGTGTGTGTGTGTGTGTGTGTGTGTGTGTGTGTGTGTGTGTGTGTGTGTGTGTGTGTGTGTGTGTGTGTGTGTGCACTCATAATAGGGCATTCATGTGTTTATCAAGCGTATTTGATCAGTGTGTATGTGTGTGTGAGACATGCGTAGACGCTTGTATTCTTGTGTGTGTGTGTGTGTGTGTGTGTGTGTGGTGTGTGTGTGTGTGTGTGTGTGTGTGTGTGTGTGTGTGGTGTGTGTGTGTGTGCACGCGCGCGCGCGCGCTCAAGTCTGCATGTATGTGTGAGAGAGAGAGAGAGAGAGAGAGAGAGAGAGAGAGAGAGAGAGGAGAGAGAGGAGAGAGAGAGAGCAGAGCAGTATTGGGTGATGTAGCGTTGTACATATAAGTAAGAATAACGTGGCATGAATCTGGCACAGTTTTGATCATTTTGATTCTCGTTGGCAACAGAGTGACTACCCGTAGTGAATGGGAAAATAACTGCTCGATGTCAAATAATCACAGGCTACACTCGATTATTTCCCGTAGACTGAACTGCCTTTCAAAGTTGTCGGCTTCCGCATTGAAGGTGTAATCCAAATAGTTTGAATGCTCACACAATTAACGAAAAAAAAACTCCTGTGTCTGATTGTCTCTCTGAGAGAGAGAGAGAGAGAGAGGAGAGAGAGAGAGAGAGAGAGAGAGAGAGAGAGACAAAACGGGGAGATTGCGCATGCGCGAGGATACAGGTTTTTTTTCCGTGAGCTCTTCTGTTTGTAGTAAAATTTAATCTTTTTTTCCAATTCAAAACTATAATTTTGACCAGAGACCCTTTCCCTTGACCCGTGCTGCAGTAAGGTAAGCACCTTTATCATCTCCTTACCCGACTATCGAAGAAAATCATCAAACCAGCTATATCCACGATCCTGTTCAGAACGTAAAAACAAATATGGCGGACCTCGTGCTCACAGCACTGTTCTGAAAACTTTGATTCCAGTATTCCCACGGGCTAACGTACCTCTATGTTGACATCACGAAAACTCTCTAAATACATTGTATTCACCCTCCTTGTTATGTCTTTCACTTCAAACCGTGGGCAAGTTCCACCAAATGGCCTGCAGCCCCACGACCCCTCAAATGAAGACACGGACTCGCGCTACCCGTGTGGTGCTTGTGACCGAACTGTTACCTGGGACCAACTAGGTGTTGAGTGTGAGTCTTGTGGACAGTGGTTCCATGCAGAATGCCAGCATATCGGTAGTGGATCCTACGACCTCCTTGGCAGAAGCGATGTCACTTGGCACTGAGTTGTTTGCGCCAATGCCAATTACAGTACCATTGCCTTTGACTTACATGGTGTAGGTACCATCACTCTTAGTGATACATCTGACTCATTCAATTGTTCCAACATGAAAGCCCCTTCAAACCCACTCCATACTTCCACACCCTCCAGAGCAAGTAAGCAAGACAAAACACAGCAGACGACCCCTCCGCTTCCTGAATGTGAACTGTAACTCTATTGTTGGTAAGGTAGCCGAGTTCAACAATCTTGTCCAAGCCACAAGACCAGACATCATTGTCGGCACAGAATTCATGGCTGTCCCAGTCCCAGTCCAACGCAGAAATCTTCCCCAGGGGCTTCACCATTTATCGCAGAGACAGACCACCAGGTGAATGGGATAAAGAAAATGGGGGTGGTGTCTTCATCCTTGTCTCAGAAGACCTGACCTCCCATGAGATGCCTGAACTCTCCGCGGGTTACGAAAACCTTTGGGTGAAAATCAAGATGAAGGGACGGCGCACATTGCTAGTCTGCTGCTTCTACCACCCCCCCCACACAGAGTATACTGAGAGCATGAATGCGTTTGAGAAATCTGCCCACCTTGCTTCCCACTCGTACAGGAATGCCCATCATCGTTGCCGGTGGTGACTTTAACCTACCAGGCTGGCACTGGCCCACCAAGACGCTGAAGAAGGGATGCCCCAAAACAGAGATATTCACCGACAGTTTATGGACGCCATAACTGATGTAGGCTGGGAGCAGATGGTAATGGAGCCAACAAGAGGAAATAAATACCCTGGACTTGTTCCTCACAAACCACCCCAACCTTGTCCCACGAACTGAAACACTCCCTGGTATTGCTGACCATGACACAGTGTACATGGACCTGAGCCAAGCCCTCTCAGATCATGTCCCCCATAAGCTAACCAGACCCAAACGAAGCCTCCCCTGGGTCGACTATGAGACTAAGAAACTCATACGTAGACGAGACAGGATCCACAAGCGCATGAAGAAAAAAATGGAGATGATGAGTCCCTCCGACACGAATTCAAGGCACTCAAGCGTATTATCCAGAAACGCCTACGTCGTGCCTATTGGAGACACGTAGAAGGCCTGATCTCTGATGAAGGAGAATGCCAGAGACTACCCCATGAAGAAGTTCTGGAGCTTCATTAAAGCGAGAAGGGACAGAAGGAATGGGCGTCTCTCCTCTTAAAGAAGTGGGAAACTTGTCTCTGACCCCAAGGAGCAAGCACAGATCCTGAACACCCAGTTCCACTCTATATATTCAGCCCCAAAGACTCCATCACAGCTGAAGAGTTTGAACAGCGATGCCCCCCCTGGACCAAAACTTCCAGACTACCCAGCATGCGACGACATCAACATTACCGAAGACGGCGTAAAGAAACTCCTACTCAACCTTGACCCAAATAAAGCCTGCGGCCCAGATGGCATTACCCCCAGACTTTTGAAGATGGTTGCAGAGGAGATCACTCCAGCCCTCACCCTGCTCTACCGTATCTCATATTCTTTTGGTACCTTGCCACAGGACTGGAAACAAGCCAACATTACACCCGTCTTCAAGAAGGGAGAAAGATATAACGCAGCCAACTACCGTCCCATCTCCCTCTCACCTGCATAGCCTGCAAGCTGATGGAACACATCATCATCACCAGCCACATCATGTCCATTTTGAGAACAATGAGATTCTCTGTCCAGAGCAGCACGGCTTTCGATGCGGACGGTCATGTGAGACCCAACTCTAGGGTATGTGGACGAAGCGACCAGAGAGATCGAAAAGGGAAACCAGGAGGACACTATCGTCCTTGACTTCTCAAAGGCCTTCGACAAAGTTAGCCATACCCTATTGGTCCACAAACTACGTCGTTATGGCATCGTAGGCCGCACCAACGCCTGGATCAAGGACTTCCTTGCGGACAGACAGCAGGCTGTGGTGGTGGAGGGAACAGATCTGACTTTCTGCCTGTAGAATCTGGTGTCCCTCAGGGCTCAGTCCTAGGGCCGAGTCTTTTCTTCTGTATATAAAACGACCTTCCTGATGGCATCAAGTCGAAAGTCCGCCTATTTGCCGATGATACCATGTGCAGCAAGACCATCATGAATAAAAAAGATGAGCGAGTGCTGCAAGAAGACCTACACTCCCTTACCATCTGGGAGGAAAAGTGGTCTATGGAGTTCCATCCACAGAAGTGCTCAACGCTGAGAGAGTTTCTCGGAAGCGGAACAAGACTGCCCCTGTGTATGAGCTACATGGACAAATATCGAAAATGTCAACACCACTAAATACCTTGGTGTCAACATCCAGGACAACATGCAGTGGGAATCTCACATTGATTCCATCACGAAGAAAGCGAGCAAGACCCTAGGCTTTGTCCGGCGCAACCTCAAGATCGGCAACAAGAAAACAAAGGAAACTGCGTATAAAGTCCTTGTTCGCCCGCTTCTTGAGTACGCAGCCACCGTTTGGGATCCCTACACTGCAAACGAGATTGAGGCCCTCGAGAAGATCCAACGAAGAGCAGCAAGATGGGTGTCAAATCGCCACCGCCAAACATCATGCGTCGACTCCATCCTTGACTCTCTTAATTGGCCTTCCCTACACAACAGCGTCGTAAAAAAAAGCCCGTCTGG
>JADBJO010005059.1:42500-62500 GCA_016801955.1 Conus betulinus | reverse complement strand
CATTTTCTGCAGAAGAGGCTTAAGTATTCGAGTCGTGATGTCTTCTGCATGTAGACCATCATGCAAGCCAACTTCCAGGAAGACGAATGACCGCGTGGCATTGCGTTGACTTAGCACGGCGTTCAGAACCGCTTGGTGGTTGGGTACTTTAAAGAAGTTGGTGAACTTCACAGCCACGGAACCGTTACACACTGTGGTGTCTCTGTCGACAAGGTGGCGACAGACTTTCTCTGAGAACATGGTCAGACCGGAACATTCCGAGCGTAACGCTGAAACAGTTTGACAAGAATGCCATTAAATGTACAGCACAGTGACATATCAGGTTGGTGACAAACAGTTTGACAAGAATGTCATTAAATGCACAGCACAGTGACATATCAGGTTGGTGACAAACAGTTTGACAAGAATGCCATTAAATGCACAGCACAGTGACATATCAGGCTGGTGACAAACAGTTTGACAAGAATGCCATTAAATGCACAGCACAGTGACATATCAGATTGGTGACAAACAGTTTGACAAGAATGCCATTAAATGCACAGCACAGTGACATATCAGATTGGTGACAAACAGTTTGACAAGAATGCCATTAAATGCACAGCACAGTGACATACAGGTTGGTGACAAACTCACAGGACGTCATGACTAACGTTCTGAAAATGAGAGCTTCAGTGATTTACATATGATAATACTGCTAAATAACTGTCTATGGTGTGCACAGTAGCGTATGATTACAATTCAGAAAAGACAGCAGCGGTTTCTGTTCTTGAATGATTTCTTGCGCCGGTTGCATATACCAGGCCAGCCTTACAGTTCAGTATGAAACCCTTGATTCAGAGTTTCTAGATTATCAGTTTTAAGCGTTAGCATCACTCTGTCAAATATCTTCGGCACCGTGGAGGAAACTTGAGGAGTCATAAACTCTGGTCTAAGGAAATTCAGTACAACTGGCAGAACATTGAATTATTTCATGTTTCACCGAGATTTGGAAATACATGTGTATCTTAGTTGCATATCCAAAATCAAAATGGTTCAGATTTCAAGTTTCAGTTTGTATACATGTAATGTCAGTATCAAACAACAACAACAACAAAAACAACAAAAAGAAAATGAACACAAAGCACCATATCTAAAGACTGTAAAGCAAGTGCACTCAAACAAGGTTTAGAATATAACAAAAAAAATAAGAATGTAAAGAGCAGACCACTATCACTTTTTTTTTTTGGTGGTGGTGGTGTTTTTTTTCCCCAACAGTTTCAGCAGTCCAGGCGATTGTATAGATCCTCCAGGTTAAAACCACAAATGGTACACCTCTATCCGTCAGTGATCTTCTTCAGCAAGTGGTCTCTATTTCAAACTAGGAAGACAGATATAAAAGCTCCTCTCAAGAGATGACAAGCAAAGAGCAGCGGATGCGGTCGTTATAGGTCAATGCAAAACTATGCTTGGGAATCATTGATTCTTCTTTCTTGAAATAATGAATATAAAGAACCGAAATTGCAACTGTCGCAAGAGCCCATCTTTTGTGATTTGAAAAAGAAAGAAAGAAAATGGAAATTAGAGTGAAGCGTTACTCAGTGAAGTAAGTGCTCGTATAAGAAGCGCTCGTCTGTGAAATAAGACATGCAAATCTTGAATTTAATTCCACACACAAAATGGGGGGGGGGGGTATATTTAGGAGGACCAACGGCTACATCCTCGATCTGTGGAGATGTGTACAGCCTACTTGGAGAGGACACAAGCAGTACCAGGCTTTCCTCCGTTGCCTCTCTGAAATGCCACGATGCTATACCACACTGCCAACGCTCCATACCACAGCCACAGCATGCTGTACCACTGCCAACGGCTCCATACCACAGCCACAGCATGCTGTACCACACTGCCAACGGCTCCATACACAGCCACAGCATGCTGTACCACACTGCCAACGGCTCCATACCACAGCCACAGCATGCTGTACCACACTGCCAACGGCTCCATACCACAGCCACAGCATGCTGTACCACACTGCCAACGGCTCCATACCACAGCCACAGCATGCTGTACCACACTGCCAACGGCTCCATACCACAGCCACAGCATGCTATACCACACTGCCAACGGCTCCATACCTATTGCTGTACTGTTGTGCGGGATGAAAATCAAGCGGCTGACGACTTGAAATCTGAACTAAAAAAATTTTTAAAAAAGAATCTCCACAACCATTTTGCGCCCAATATGAGAAGGTAAGTGATTGCTCGTTCTTCGTTTTCATTGTCCTATATGTTGTTTGTTTTTTTTTGCCTGAAGAAGACCCAAGAGGTCGAAATGCATCGTGTTTTGTCCTATAATATGTTTGTCTGTATTGTCTTGCGGAAGTAATATCCATTCTTTTTAAGATTTGTTTCAATTTCCGCCTTCAATCGCTTCGTCTTGAAACTAAAGAAAGAAAGAAAGAAAAAACGATGCAGAATGGTCCCACAATCTGCGCATGCAGAGCAACACAATCCTGATTCATGAGTTTGCCTTGGGGGTAGCACATCATTGGACTAAGCCAACTCTGGTGGAAAAGATTCGTGGAGACCGCCACGGAAAATGAAGATCCAGATGGTCGCCGATAGAAAGATGCCTTTCAGTACCGGCATGGAATACGTCTGCCATCATTTGTATGTCATGACCCAGCATCATCTTCGCCATGTTCATAATAATAATAATAATAATGTTAATCTTTATAGCGCCTATTCTCTAAAGATTAGGGCTCTAAGCGCTTTACCTATAATATAATAAACACTCTCGTATACACAACGGGCTGCCAACCTGGGTAGTGCCAACTGAAGAGCTGCCTTCCGGCGCATCATTCAGTCGTTTCCCGTGTCATCCGGTCAATATCGTTCCTCAATTTCCTTATTTCCTTCATTCTTTCCATTTCTCACACAGGATGCATGCTATGTGTAACGTGTCATCCCTACCAACGGCCAAACTGGACTTCTCTTCCGAAAGTGGGTGATGGGATTTTACGTGTGTGCAAGATGTTATCTCTGGCCGGATTTCCGTCATCCAAATGCAAATGCTATCCAGCACGAGACAAGACTCATGGAACGGTGACGAATTTCGTGAAGGTTTAGAAAACATTGTTTCACACACACACACACACACACACACACACACACACACACACACACACACACACACACACACACACACACACACACACACACACACACACACAATGCAAGGAAACACTTTGTTGTTCTCAGCCAGTAGACTGCCAAACTGGTCCGACTATCAGCCCTGACAAGATAGGAACAAACCAACTCTTCAACTGTGAACAGGTGCCAATTATTTGACCTATAGTCTTCCGGTTGAGATTTTTTTTTTTTTTTGATTGCGGGTGTAGCTCGCACCTAGCACATGTAAAGGAACCCACGACATGAAGGAAATTGTTCCTGGCAAATTTCTGTTGGAAACTCCATTTGGAAATGTGAAAAAGAAATGTATACTGGCAGTAACACTGACGGTAAGCTAACCCATGAGTTACGTGTCAGTGACTTCACTGGATAGCTTACCGTTACTGGCAGTGGACTTCATGGAATAGCTTACCATCACTGGCAGTGGACTTCATGGAATAGCTTACCGTCACTGGCAGTGGACTTCACTGGATAGCTTACCATCACTGGCAGTGGACTTCATGGAATAGCTTACCATCACTGGCAGTGGACTTCATGGGATAGCTTACCATCACTGGCAGTGGACTTCACTGGATAGCTTACCATCACTGGCAGTGGACTTCACTGGATAGCTTACCATCACTGGCAGTGGACTTCATGGGATAGCTTACCGTTACTGGCAGTGGACTTCATGGAATAGCTTACCATCACTGGCAGTGGACTTCATGGAATAGCTTACCATCACTGGCAGTGGACTTCATGGGATAGCTTACCATCACTGGCAGTGGACTTCACTGGATAGCTTACCATCACTGGCAGTGGATTTCATGGGATAGCTTACCATCACTGGCAGTGGACTTCATGGGATAGCTTACCGTTACTGGCAGTGGACTTCATGGAGTAGCTTACCATCACTGGCAGTGGGCTTCATGGGATAGCTTACCATCACTGGCAGTGGACTTCATGGGATAGCTTACCGTCACTGGCAGTGACTTCACTGGATAGCTTACCATCACTGGCAGTGGACTTCATGGGATAGCTTACCGTCACTGGCAGTGGACTTCACTGGATAGCTTACCGTCACTGGCAGTGGACTTCATGGGATAGCTTACCGTCACTGGCAGTGGACTTCATGGGATAGCTTACCGTCACTGGCAGTGGACTTCACTGGGATAGCTTACCATCACTGGCAGTGGACTTCATGGGATAGCTTACCGTCACTGGCAGTGGACTTCATGGCCCCTGTCTGAGAGTCGCCCCTGGCCGCAAGAAGGAAAGCTGTATACACGTGACGCACGAGCGAATCCCCCACGAAATGCACAAAGGCTTTGCCCAGCAGACGACAGATGTCGCTGACCGGCCAGCTGCGAGGCTGACATGTCGGCATCTTGGGCCGCCAGGTGGCGTATTCCGCATGGATGCGGGTGCGCATGTCGAAACAGTCGGGGCACGTGCATTGCTGGATGGTCTTGTTCCGGCAGACGGACTCGTAGCAACAGGGCGTGGGGCCGTCGGGGTCACACAGGCCTCTGAAATTGAGCAGCCGCCCGCGGTCTCCCACGACGACGTTTCCGCAGCGCTTGTCGGCCCGCTGATTGCCCCTGGGAATACTGTGTTCTTTCTCTCGGACCTGAAAAAGACACCGAGAGAATCTTCAACCAACTCTCTCTCTCCCTCTCCTCTCTCTCTCTCTCTCTCTCTCTCTCTCTCTCTCTCTCTCTCTGTCTCTCTCTCTCTCTCTCTCTCTCTGCCTGTCTGTCTCTCTGTTTCTGTCTGTTTATGTATCTCTGCCTCTTTGTCTCTCTGTCTGTGAGTGTATGTGTGTGTGTGTGCGCATGCCTGTGTGTGTGTGTGTGTGTGTCTGTGTGTGTGTGTGTGTGTGTGTGTGTGTGTGTGTGTGTGTGTGTGTGTGCAACTTGCTCATCCATAAGCAAGGGTAGGCGCTAAGGAGTAGTCGGACCCATTGTTTGTAACAGGGGTGGTATAAACAATGTAAACAATCCGCCTATTTAACAGAAAACTTGGGAAAGCTGATGCCTTTAAAAACAAAATGGTACGTTCATAGACAGACCTTCCTGGGCCTCCTAGTCAAAAGCGGCACGGTATCCGTAGACCAATAGAAATAAAACATCTTGCATTCATCTTCGGCACCTCGGTCTAGTTATCACAAACATGTCATGCAGTAAGTAGGGAACCCACCTTAAAAGTAGCAGACTAAGAATGAAAATAAGGGAACCCACCTTAAAAGTAGCAGACTAAGAACAAAATAAGTTTTTCTTAAACAACACACAGTAATGCATGCCCCCACCCCCCCCCCCCCCCCCCCTTGTCCCCACCCCCCACCGCCCGCCCAATGAATGAATGGATGGACACCACGGCATCGTCTGCTAATGAACCCGCGCGATGATAATTGTTTGAGTGCTGCTTCGTTTAATCCTCGCTCAGATCCATAATTACTGGAACTTAAGGGTCGGGCCTTTTGTTGTTGTTGTTGTTGTTGTTGTTGTTGTTGTTGTTGTTGTTGTTGTTGATGGTGGTGGTGGTGGTAGTAGTTGTGGTCGTAATATTACCGTTATTACTCAGTGCTGGAGATCATGGCTTGCCGCTGAAGTAGACGACAACACAACAGGCGAGGATTTGTCCACTGGTGTAGGCTTAAGGGCTGAATATCATTTCAAGGTCAGTGATGACCATGCTATGTTTTAGCTGAAGAGCAATCTACGCAATAAAGTGTACGCTGGTGTGAGTTTCAGGGCTGGATATCATTCAATGTCAGTGACAACCATACTATGTTTTAGCTGAAGAGCAATCTATTCAACAAAGCGTACACTGGTGTTAGACTGGGGGCTGAATATCATTTGAATGACATTAACAACCATACTATGTTTTGGCCGAAGAGCAATCTATTCAAGCAAGTGTATACTGGTGTTAGATTGAGCGCTGAATATCATTTGATGTCATTGCAGCCCCAACTGGAGCAGGAAGTCTCCTCTGAAGACATCAAAACCATTATCAAGGAAAAGCAAAAGAGAAGATGGCTTGAGCAGCACCCAGACTTCAACAAGAGGGATCCATACTGCCTGCTGCCCAGATCAGACCAAGTGAGCATTGTGAGACTGAGGACAGGGCACTCCAGACTGAGACATCACATGTTAACCAAACTCCACATTGGCGAGTCTTCAGGTTGCTCATGCGGTACAGCCCCAATGACAGTGGAACACTTCCTGCAGGACTGTCCCACACATGAAAAGCTGAGGGCAGAGACCTGGCCTGCCAACACACCGATGAGGGAAAAAGCTCTATGGATCACTGGAGGGCCTCCGCCATAGAGCAGCCTTCGTCAATGCCTCTGGGGTTCCTGTCTGAGTTAACAAAGATCTGAATATCACTGACAACCATACTATGATTTAACTGAAGAGCAATCTATGCAACAAAGTGTACACTGGTGTGAGCTTGAGGGCTGAATGTCATTTCAATGTCACTGACAACCGTACTGTGTTTTGGCCTAAAACGATCTATTCATCAATGTGTACACTGGTGTCATCTTAAGGGCTGAGTATTATTTGAATGTAATTGAAAACCATACAATGCTTTAGCCGAGGAGCAATTTCTTCAACACAGGCTGGCTGAGCAATAACTGGAACGTTGACGCGTGCGCAAGGTGCCCGGCAACCCGCCGGGGCGTTTCGGTACAGACGTGTTCCCCAGCCAGCAGAAGTTCAGACCTCAAGTTCATTCACACAGACTGTATTGGGTAATGGGTAAATGTTGCTTAAAGCCCAGCCGATCGCAAAGGGCCATATCAGGGCTGTCACCACTTTGAAGTCAACACAGAAGTCCTCTAAAACACACACACACACACACACACACACACACACACACACACACACACACACACACACAACACACACACACACACACACACACACACACACACACACACACACACACAGCGCGCGCGCGCGTCACGAAAACACACCTTCTAAAAACACACTAGAACTTCGGTAAAAATCTGTCTTCCGTAAAATCTTAGATCAGATGAAAAATGTTAATCACTTTCAGAAATTTAGATCACGTCAGGTGGGACATATCTGAATAAGGTTTTCATGGAGTCTGCTGTAAAGTGTTTATATCTCACATCATGCAAGTCCTAACACTCTAAAAGAACTGTTTCACTGTGAGTGGAACATGACATGGAATGCACCACAGAGCCTCTTCACCTTTTCAAAGATAAGAATGGATGTAAAACGAGTGGCCTGTGTGCAAACGGCACAAGACTGTTTCGTCTTTACGGCCGCCTCGGGAACATGGTGAAAACTCTTTCAGGTTTGGACGGATTTTAAATAGTTTGTCATCCGTCTGTGAGTTCCATTCCTCTTGCCAGAGGTCTTTGAGATAACCCTGTGTTTGGGGTTTCAGATCAGTGTAAGGGATAGACAATCTGCTCACCTCTTTCTTTGTTGGACTCTTGGCAATCTGATTAACCACCTCATTGCCTCGAATGCCCAAGTGGCTAGAAACCCAAACAAAAAGTATGTTGTATCCATCTGATTTCAGAGAGGTGTACAGTTCAAATACTTTCAGACCAAAACTGCACCCTTGAGTCATCTGGGGCAAAATCGAGTTTTACAAGTATACAGAGGTTACAGGTGTAACTGTAAGCTGGACAATTAGATTACTGTGCGGCTGATTCACGATCAGTTTAAACTGATCAATAAGAAAAACAATGGCTAAAATACCTCGGTTAAATTGGTATAAATAAAACTTTATTCAAAATGATAGCGTAGGATCACGTCCATTGAAAGAGCAACCAGCTTGTAGCTTATATCGCTCGGTCAAAGTTAGATGAAAGACACATACAGCGCATAGCACCATACAACATCTCTGCCAAGCGAGGTCACACGTGAAGAGAGTAAAAGACTGTCACATGCCAAGCTTGTGCACCGGTTTAAAAACATCGCGGATAATTTCTGTTCAACAATACCGTAGAACACTGCTTCCGGTCATAACGAAATGAAACCAGATAGTGTTGACCTGTACAAACACAAAGACGAAGTAATTCAGTAACAGTAAACAACGTCTCTACACCAATGTATAGACTACTCAAACTGTGACCATATCAAGTACAGAAGGGGTGGGGGTGGAGGGAGGTATGATGGGTCAACTGACCCCCAAAGTAGCCGGTTTGGTGACCACTATATCGCCCATTCAATTGGTGAACAACGTCCTGTCAGCCCGTGGCTCTTAACGAGACATTGCTTGCAACGTACTCGATCTGGCTGCTGTGGCAGGAAGGCAGCACTTTGGCAGACTAGGGTTCTGTTCTTTGGATGTCCCTCGACAGATGTCCAGGATTTCTGGAGGTCTTAGGTCAATCCCGAAGTTGTTTTCCTATAATACTGTCTGCGAGAGAGATAACGACGACCAATCCATGTTGATTCAACGCCCATCTTGTGCCGAATTTGACAAGATAAGGGACTGCTCGTTCTTCATTTTCGTTGTATTGAGTGTTCTTTATCTTCCCTGAAGATGTCGAAACGCGTCGCCTCGTAATTCGTTTGTCCCATTCTGGCGAGGTTAGTTCTAATACCTTTCAAAATGTGTGTGAATTTCCGCCTGCAGCCACCTCACTTGCCACTCAAATGTCTTCGTTTCCTCGTCGACGTTTGGCGCCTTGGTACCACACCCTGGCGTTTCCAGGACCACCGGGTGGCCTGGCGTCATGCTGCAGCGGCGGCAGTCTTGTCCTGCATGAATCGGACTCAAAGAGAGCGGGATGACCTGTGGACAGAGCGCTGGTTGCCAGCCAGGCAGACATATCAGCCTCTGTGCACGAAGAGGGCTCTTGCCCAACCTCCCAAAGACTGGAGGCGCCGAACAGTCCACAAAACCACCCCCCCGCAGTCCATGCTGTTCGGCCTCGGTGTAGTCCTGGGGATGCCTTCCACGTACTCCGTCACCAGAAGTCCAATACCACCAGGAGCCGGCCCTCGCCAAGACAAATCCATACGACGACGAGAAGGTAAGCTGCGCCCGCCTCCCATATCGTCAATCTGCCGCTTGGGCGATCTTTAGAAGCGGACTGTCTCACACCCCTACACCCGGTCCCTGCGGCAAGGCAATGTGTTGAAGTTACGATGTTATTGCCCCGTAAAATACTCGTTTATGGCCTGGTGTTCTTGTCCCTTGGATGCTAAGGTGGCAATGTAACACCTGCTTCAAGCTGTGCTAATGCTCCCTTTTCTCTCGATAATCTCATTTCCTCTCTCTCTCTCTCTCTCTCTCTCTCTCTCTCTCTCTCTCTCTCCCCCTCCTCCTCCTCCTCTCCCCCCTCCCTCCCTCCATCTCTCTCGCTTTCTCTCTTTCTTCCTCCCTGCCCACCCTAACTCTCTCTCTCTCTCTCTCTCTCTCTCTCTCTCCAAAGGCTGCGAACAGGCAGTGAGCCGACCACCCTGAAACAGTGACAACAGATGGTTTGTATAAGTGTTTACCCCGGGGGCAGCCCGGCGGGTTGAACACGTCTCTTATGGTGACGGAGGAGCCTTGGAAGTAATCAATGACCTGCGCAAACTAGCAGGACTCCGACAGAAACACAAACACACACACACACACACACACACACACCTCAGGACGTTCAGCTAGTTTCTGCAGTTGCTATTCTCGGACTAAGAGGGGCATTGCGTTTCCTTTCTCATGATTCATAGCGCCAATGCATTTTTGATAACCGAGTTCAAAGCAGTTTATCAGTTGACCTTTAGGATGAAGCGTTCAGAACGTATATGTGACCACAGAACTGTCAGCGAACATAAAGGAGAAAAACGTGAGACAGAAATGTGCACAGCCTGTGTGGATGTTGACACCACAAGAGGGGGGAGGGGGGGGGGAATGTAATAAAAATTGAGAGAGTGGTTCAGATAGTGTATCTATTATGACAGACCGAGAGAGAGAGAGAGAGAGAGAGAGAGAGAGGGGGGGGGCGGAATGGTTCATTCAATTAGGCCACAACCCCTTTTGATGTGTGGATCCATACACAATGACATTTAATAAAACAAAAAAATGCATCAACATAATGGTATTACCATCAAACTCTATAATACAAGAAGACCGTGATTCAATTATTATCATTCACATCCCTTCACTGCAATATGCATGTCTTTTAAATGCCTCATGTAGACGCACGCATACATTCTTAATATATTCTTGTTATTATTTGCCTTCAGTATGGCCAAATGGAACAGACCCAGATTCGCATGAAAATTTTCGTGGAATATATTCTTGCCGCATGTTACAGAGTAGGACAGCACAAAATGTACACTTCATCTTCTGTTGCATCTTTATACAAACGGCAGGCAGCAGAATTAGTTGGTACGTATGTACCTGATATATTTCAAAATCTCTTTTTCCCCGAATCTAAAGTGTGTTAGCTGACATTTTGATACGTTTGTCCCTGTCGATTAGACGATACCTTTCTTTTCTTTTTTTTCATTAAGATGGTAATTATCCACACCAGATCAAAAGTTCGGATGAGGATGTGTGTGTGTGTGTGTAGATAAAAGGTTGAAAATATGGGGGACAGAAATGCGGACAAAGTAGACATTTATTTCATCAGATCCCATCTTTTCAATTCTTGTGAATGCTAGTGTGTACGCTGAGGTTTTAGACTGCAAGTGGAGGTATTGTAAAGCAATCACCAGGGTTGATGACAGAACGTTTGGAGATGAGGATAGCCAAAGCCTTGCATGGAGTGCAGTATGAGTTACACTGTCATTAACTTTGAAAGTTCAGGAAATATATGACGAATGAGTTCGGTGGGCACCTGACTGGTTTCGTAATTTGTGCGTAATGTCATTGATGGCTTACTATACTGAAAACTGTGTCATGACTGATAGTCGACGTGGGTTTCCCTTTCAAACTGTATTTGTGCTCTAGTACTTTCTGGTGATAGGTCCTTTTTTTTTTTAATGATTCATTTTAAAGTCGATCACACCTATGTCAGCTGTTTGTTGTCTTTTTTCGTCATGAATGAGCAATGGAGTTGATCAGTACTTTCAGCAACGACATACATACATTTCTTTGAAAGAAAACAATAGTTAATAACGTTAAAAGCCTTTATGAATGTACCCAGTTTTTCGGAGATTCTAAATCATTTTATGACACCCAAAAAGTGAAGGATACTGTCATGTGCACACAGTGCAAGTCCGGTCTGACAACGCTGAATGGACAAATCTCCTGTCAGCTCCACAGACGAGTATGCGAGCAAAGCATCTGTCAGGAAGGATTTCCGTGTGAGTATGGACCACTGCTGAACGGTATCACAACAATGGATGGTGTCGTTTGCCGTGGTGAAGTGGTTAGCGTCGTAGACTCCCGTCTGGGAGGTCGTGGGTTCGATTCCCATCAAAGCCATGTGAGGTTTTTCTGCCCCGACTGTCTCCTACCCACAGTTGAGTTTGCTATAAGCTC
Organism: Conus betulinus; assembly: GCA_016801955.1. Classification (NCBI taxonomy): domain Eukaryota; kingdom Metazoa; phylum Mollusca; class Gastropoda; order Neogastropoda; family Conidae; genus Conus; species Conus betulinus. The sequence goes on along the minus strand of JADBJO010005059.1, from coordinate 50,891 downwards.
AGTTGGGAAGACTGGGACAACACGAGTTTTATCCACCAAGTGGATGCGCCTCTGAGAGTGTTGCTCAAATTTCCTGACCAACCATGCATGTGTGTGTATCTCTCGGTCCTGGTTGACGACGGGATATGTTATGAAAGTAAGCGTAGAATATAGCCCTGTCATGCAGTTTTAGACCGTAATGGAAATCCGTGGCATCATCTTCATCATCCTCATTCTCCTCGATCAGCATTATATATAAAGAGTCTCAGAATCTGTGGCCCTTCATGCCCTGCTCTCTCATAGTGACATTAGTTTCGATGTCCTCTCCACGTCTGTGGCCTTGCTTTGATTCTGTCGGGGGTCACCAGCATCGCCAAATTCACTAGGGTTGCCGTTGGACGGACGTGGTGGCACCCTCCAGAGGGAGAGTTCACTCACACCAGTTCCCCCGACTAAGCAATTATTGTTGTTTGTTTGTGTGTTGGTGTTAATTGGGCATGTGTTGGTTGTGCATAGAACGTGTATGCAATGTGCACATTATGTGCACGCGTGTGCAGCAAAGGGCGGACTCGTCAAAGGCATACTGAGGCCTATTTTCAACACACCGTTTGCTCCTTTGCGGTGGGGAGCAAGGAAGACAGATTACCTTCCAGCACAGCAGAGCAGAGCAGATTTATTCAATGGCAGCAAAACGGACACTGCTTGAAAGCGACATGCAGATCTATGTTAAAGTATGTGTGTGTGTGTGTGTGTGTGTGTGTGTGTGTGTGTGTGTGTGTGTGTGTGTGTGTGTCGGGTGTGTGTGTGTGTGTGTGTGTGTGTGTGTGTGTGTGTGTGTGTGTGTGTGTGTGTGTGTGCATGTGAGTGTGAATGTATGCATGTGAACATGCTTGTGTGTGCATGTCTATGTGAGTGTGTGCGCGTTTGTGCAGGTATATGCTAATGTTTCTCTTGCTTATGAACATTACTGCATTGAACTTAGTGTGGCTGTGCTACAATGAATTGAAAATAACGTGAAAAATGATGGACTATATTCTTGTTACGTTATTGTCGTCAGTGGGGAGCTTAGTAGGTGGCGTCCTGCGTATGTTGGATCAGAACAGGCACCACTGAACACCACCGAAGTGACTCGGCAGCAGAGCAGTGTCTCCTCCTGTGAGTTGCCTCGTGACGACTTGACACTGACTGTTCCCTGTGGATTGCCGGGCCGGGCTGTGGCTGTGGACCGGGGCTTGGAATGAGCGGTGTGTGTGCACTGCCACTGAGGTGGTGCAGAAGATGGGACAGCGACAAAAAAAAAAAAAAAAAAAAGATGAAAAGGATGTTGTAGTTGATAATTTATTTTGTCTAATGTTCGTTTCGTTTAGTACAAGCAGAGGGGCATTTGGGGCTTCATTTAGTAGCAAACACGTATCCATTAGTTTGCTGTGTAAATGATAAGCATTTAAATACGCAGTGTGTGTTCCAGTGAGCTTCTCACAATATTTACTATTGGAACAGTCCATTTTACATGACTAGAACGGATGATTCCTGTCATGAAAAATATAAACACAATGACAGACTGTCTAACGACTATGGCTGAACAGAATAACAACAAACCCAGTCACAGAAAAAGAAACCCAGATTAGTTTGGGAGAGAGAAAAAAAAACGAAGAAAAAAAAAAAGTTTGGTGTAAACAGGCAAAAAGAAAACCAGATCGTCTCGTGTCATTAGGCGTTACAGCTGGTGTATCGCTTTAACTAGCGTCACGTCAAGTTCGTGACAGACCGATTCCCTTGTCCAACACAGAGGATTAACGGTGCACTGCACAATATTAAAAAAAAAAAAAAGAAAAGAAAAAAAAAAAAAAAAAAAAAAAGCTCTCGGGCGCGGAAGAGGGTACATGTTTGAAACTGAAAAAAAAAGAGAAAAAAAGAAGACACAGAAAAAAAGAAGAAAGAAAGACTGAGACAGAAAGAAAAAACAAGACACACCACCGTCTTGGAAATTAATCGGTGACGGCAGATTGTACACGTTCTTCTCTCTCTCTCTCTCTCTCTCTCTCTCTCTCTCTCTCTCTCTCTCTCTCTCGTTCATAATTCCCCATGTTTCTCTACCCATTTGCGTTTTTGTGATGGTGAACATTTCGTGTGCCTGTATTCTATGTTGTTTATGCACCCCCTTCATAGACGGCCATGGCCTTAATGAATAAAATATCCGTATCCCCCCCCCCCTCTCTCTCTCTCTCTCTCTGTCATCAGTCAGTCAGTCAGTCTCTCTCTCTCTCTCTCTCTCTCTCTCTCTCTCTCTCTCTCTCTCTCTCTCTCTCTCTCTCTCTCTCTCTCTCTCTCAGGGAGAAGGGAAACGTTTGAATGATTTCTGACAACTGGGGAATGGGGGAGGTGGGGGGAGTCAAGCAGAAGGGGATGGGAAGAGAGGGGGGTGGGGGGTGAGAGTGCCTGCACGTTGCATATTGTGCGTGTTTGTGTGTGCCCTCGTGTGGTTGTACCTGTAGCGAAAGTTTCAAATATCTACGTGGGATATTCCAACGAAACCCCGCCCTTCTTCGTCAGGCTGCGCAGCTATCCGAACAGCTCACACGTTTTGTGCTTAACATTGCGCCCCTCTCTGTCTGTCTGTCTGTCTGTCTGTCTCTCTCTCTCTGCTAGAGCCCCAAGTTTCAACATTGGTAACATTTTTGTGTTATCCTTCCGCTTTTCATTCTCATCATAATGTTCACACAACACACACACACACACGCGCGCGCGAGCGAGCGCGCACGCACACACACACACACACACACACACACACACACACACACACACACACACACACACATACATACACATACACGCACAAGCGAGCACGTTATGTTCACCGTGTTCTACTTTTCTCACTCACTTGTCGGATTAACAAAGGAGCTCCTCAAACGTGTCCAACAGACGCCTCATGTCTGCGTGGACATCGGAGCCTGTAATAGTTATCTCCACTCTGGGCCTATGCTGTCTTTTCTTCCCGCTGTCACTAAATGGATGACAGCCCTTGTGAGACTCCACCCTTTTTCTAGGCAGCATCCGCTTCACTGCATGTGTGTGTGTGTGTGTGTGTGTGTGTGTGTGTGTGTGTGTGTGTGAGAGAGAGAGAGAGAGAGAGAGAGAGAGAGTGAGTGTGAGTGGGTGGGTGGGTGGGTGGGTGGGTGGGTGTTGTGTTTGCTGACGATTTCTGTACTACACGATCTCTTGCCTGCTCTAGGTCAAATGACACAGCGGCTTGGAGCTTCAGACTGGGTTTTAATTAAAGGAGACACTGTTGTTGACAGGCCAACGCCCGAACAAGCACAGATTGGAGCGAGCTGAGCATTTCGCTTGCTAACCTCTCTTGAGACGACATGGTGTGTCTCGTGAAGATGTGGAGGGGAGGGGCAGGAGGGAGAGGGAAGACAGACAGACCGATGGACAGACATGATGCCTCACAGACAAGAGAGACAAATTCTTTATTTCGAGGATAATAGAACAAGCAAACAAGGCGGTCATGCAATCATAATGGAACATCGAGTGAAAATAGAAGAGAAATGAACATTAAAAAAACATAAACAATAATAAACAAACAAATAAATTAAATAAATAAAAATGAAAATAATAATAATGAAGGGGAAGGAGAGTGTGGGGGTGGGAGGTGGGCTGAGCTTGGGAAATATCTGGAAATGTACCCCAACGTACAAAATTAGCATGTATAACAACAAACAGTAAATGAATATGACAAAGTACGTACCTAATTTTGAACACACACATACAAGCACGCACGCACGCACGAGAGAGAGAGAGAGAGAGAGAGAGAGAGAGAGAGAGAGAGAGAGAGAGAGAGAGAGAGAGAGAGAGAGAGAGCAAGTCACAACATGTAATCATTTTTCGTAAGACATGAAAATACGTAGAAGGTATTTAGCAACGTGAGATGGAATTTGGGAGGGGGGGGGGGGGGGGGGGGGGGGGAAAGAGAAAGAGAGAGAGAGAGAGAGAGAGAGAGAGAGAGAGAGAGAGAGAGAGAGAGAGAGAGAGAGAGAATTAAGGGAACAACAGAAACTGAAGGTAGTAATTAAGCATAAAATGTAATAATTTGAAATGGAAATGTACTAAAACGTACAACAATTAGTATGTATAAAACACAGACGGTAAAATGAATTTGACAAAGTATGTACATAATTTGGAACACACACACACGCACGTTCGCGCAGCGAGAGAGAGAGAGAGAGAGAGAGAGAGAGAGAGAGAGAGAGAGAGAGAGAGAGAGAGACAGACAGACAGACACAGACAGACAGACAGACAGACAGAGACAGACAGAGAGAGAGAGAGAGAGAGAGGGAGAGAGAGTAAAAAAAAAAAAAAGGGCACAACATATAATCATTTGTTTCATAAAGCATGAAAATGCGTAGAAGGTATTTAGTATAAAATGACATGGAGTTTGGAGGGAAAGAAAGAAAGAAAAAAAAAAAAGAAAAGAGACAGAGAGAGAGAGAGAGAGAGAGACAGAGAGACAGAGAAAGAAAGACACAGAGAGATACAGAACTGGAGAGAATCAATGAATACATGAAACGGAAACCACTCATGGAAAGATCATGTTAAAGACAAATACATAATAACATGTGCAATATAACACACGAAAGAGCTGACTAAAAATAATGAAACAATACATATCATATTATGAGCAAAATCATGATAAGAAGATGAGAACAAGGAGAGGATGTACTTGAAGGCACTTGTGTGCGAGAGAGAGAGAGAGAGAGAGAGAGAGAGAGAGAGAGAGAGAGAGAGAGAGAGAGAGAGAGAGAGAGAGAGAGAGAGAGAGAGAGAGAGAGAGAGAGAGAGAGAGAGAGAGATGCATAAGCGAAAAGGAGTGCAGGGAACGACGATAGAGAGAGGGGAGAAGAGGCGGCGAGAGTGGGTGTGGGAAAGAGCATGTTTAGAACAATCTAACAATAAAAAAAAACAACAAGGAGATGTAAGACAATCGATTTTGACGCACCAGGGAAAAAAAGAAAATAAAGCATAAATGGAGGGGGGGCGGATGCATAATGATAGCCCAGTCACCCACGGGTAGGGGTGGGGGATGTCATCTATCTAGATAATATATCAAGTCATTACAGGAGAATCATGAGAGAGAGAGAGAGAGAGAGAGAGAGAGAGAGAGAGAGAGAGAGAGAGAGAGAGAGAGAGAGAGAGAGTCGCATGAGAATAAAAACGCATAACGACATATGACAAGAGGGCAACAGATAGTAGGAAACACACACACACACACACACACACACACACACACACACACACACACACACACACACACACACACACTCACACACATAAGACACATAATACTACTTACTAAACAGAAGATGTGCATTTCAAATACAAAACACTTTCTAATTAGACAGGCTCATACATAAGGTAAAGAGAGGGGTGGTGGTTGGTGGTGGATTTATGGCGGAGTATGCAAATACTGGCAGATGAGATGGTTGAAATAATGGTGTTTGAAGGTTGATATGCATTGGTGTTGTTTGGTTGATTCAGGGAGAGCGAGTTCCATTGACAGGAACCTGAATATGTTAAACTGGATTTGAATAAGTCAATTCTAGGAACAGGGACATGAAGTTTAGGTAGAGTTCTTGAGGAATTTATCGGGAATCTGTGAACTAATGTGGTGGGTGCCTTCCCAGACACAATCCTGTGCATTACGATCCCTTTGTTGTATTCTAATCTCAGACTTAAGGGGAGAACCTGAATCTTTTTATAGTCCGAGTCCAGAAGACTACTGGTTTTTTTAGGAGGACTAATTTGAGTGCTCGCTTGTGTAGGCTTAGTAATGGTTTGAGGGTGTTAGCGCTAGCACAGTCCCATAGAGTAGATCCATAGTCTATGTGTGATTGAATATGAGACTGAAAAAGAGCTTGCGTGAATGCAGGTCGAGGAAGCGTTTTGATTTTGGAGAGTTTGTGTGAAACTTTTTTTTGTGAGTGAACTTTTTTGTGAGCTTGCCAACTAATGCATTGTTATCAATTGTTATCCTAGCACTTTGAGGCATGTTACCTGTTCAACAGGTTCATTCATTTTCAGATGTACAGGAGGAAACTTAATAGTGAGATTTTGTCTTTTTTGCCTGGTTGTGATAAGCATGGATTTAGTTTTTTGAGTGAAAGCGACATGTGATTTAGTTCAGTCCATTTTACGAGGTCATTCGCACTTTCTTGTAAAGTTTTGCAAGAACAGTAACATCAGAATGATTTGTGTGTATTGTTGTATCATCTGCAAAGAGTTCACATGCGGATGTGATATGGAGTGGTAGATCATTGATGTAAATTGTGAACAGTAAGGGACCCAGGATAGAGCCTTGTGGGACGCGCCATAGGAAAGTGTTTGAAATGAAGAGGTAGTTGTATTGATTTTTTTCACACATTGTTGCCTATTTGCGAGATATGATTGAAAAAACTTAAGAGTTTTTGTGGATAAGCCATACAATTTTAATTTTCTAAGAAGAAGGTTATGGTCTATCACATCAAATGCTTTTTTGAAATCGATGAATAGGGACACCACAATATCTGTTGTTGTTAATGCTATTTAGCCAGTCATCAACTAAGTTGATTAGGGCTGTGTGGCATGAATGGTTGTGTCGAAACCCGGACTGTCTTGGATGAAGCAAATGGTATGTATTAAGGTGGTGTAGTGTGTGTTTGTTCATGTGTTTTTTTTTTCCAAGGTTTGGAAATAGAGGAAATGATTGAGATTGGTCTGTAGTTTGCAGGGTCTGAGTTGTCACCTGCCTTGTGGATAGGAATGACTTTTTTTGCTTTTTTGAAACTGTCGGGAAAATGATTTTTGTCTATGCATAAATTGAAGACGTATGTTAATGTATCTGTAATTGCTGGAGCTGATAGTTTGAGGATTTTCCCGTCTAGGCCATCCATCCCCCCCCGCAGGTACCTGACTGTTTTAGGTGCGTTAGGTAGTGATAAACTTCAAAGACTGTTATTGGTGGAATATAAAGTTCAGACGTGATGTTTTTTATCTTGGCAATATTGTTTCAGTTTTTTGAAGATCGTTTGATTTGGAAGAATCTGTCGTGACAATTTTATTAGCTATAGTGCAAAAGTGCGTGTTTAGCTGTTCGACAGAGATGTCTTTAATTACAGTTGATTTTGAAGAAGATTTATTGTTTGTAAGCTCGTTAATAGCTAGCTCTCCATACTAATTTTGGGTTCTGATTTGATGATATTAGTTCTCGATAATATTTTGTTTTTTTTTTTTCTGCGCTTCTGTGTGAATTTATTGCATTTCTCAGTTTTCTAGATTCTTCTTCATAGCCATGTTGTTTAAGCAGATCTCTAAGGTAACCTGCCTCCTGTAACTCTTTAGTGTACCATGCCGGTTTAGGATCATGCCGTACTCTAATCGTTTTTTTAGGGGGCGTGTTATCATATATTTCTGTAAATGTTTTGATCCAAAATTCAACAGCAAGATCTGGATCAGTTATGTCAAAAACTGAAGAGAGATTTGAGTTAAGCAAGTCATGCAGAAAGTCTTGGTCGTTAAAGTTTGTAAAGCAACGGTAGGTTATTGTCTTGTGTCCCGTTTTGGGGATTTTTTACTCCTTTTTTTTGGACCATGTGACACAAATTGGGTAATGGTCACTACAGTTTAGAACAGGGACGCAGGCTTCTGCTATGTTAGTGTTATCTGAAACATAAACATGGTCAATAAGTGTCTTCGAGTTTGTGGTGACTCTCGTTGGAGATTCGATGAGTTGGTGTAGATTAAATAGATTGAATGCTTGCGTCCATTGGTTTTGCACTTTTAGAAGGTCTATGTTAAAGTCTCCAAGTAAAATGATTTCCTTGGATTCTAGCGAGACTGCATCCATCATCGTAATAAATTTGTCGACCCAGTTTACTCTTTGAGATGGATTCCTGTAGCAGAATCCAACCAAAATGGAAGGGTTTCTTTTCAGCTAACTTCTATCCAGACACATTCTACATCTTTACTTTCTAGGTGTAGAAGTCGTTTGAAGGTAAGGGTTTCGCTGATGTAGATAAGAAGACCCGTCTCTTTCGCTTCTGTAGGATCTTTTCGGATTGTGTTATATCCTGGAATTGTTACATCATTGTCGCTAATGTGTGCAGTTAATCTGGATTCAGAGAGTCCTAAAATATGAAAGGGGTTTACCATGATTCCAAATCAGTGTTGATATATCTGATGTCTTATTGACTGCATGTTGGATATTAAGGTGACAGATTCGAAGTCCTTCTTTACATGGCCACGCAGACTGGTTCTTGTTCATTTCTAGTTGTATATTGATGTGATGATTATAGGAGACACGATTTTGCACGTTAACTATCGTTAAGATTTGTATAGTCAGAGAACACAATAAAAGCACATAAAAGAGAGGAAAAA
>JADBJO010005059.1:20000-37500 GCA_016801955.1 Conus betulinus | reverse complement strand
GTTTCCTGGCAGCCCACTAAACTGGGTTTCCTGGCAGCCCACTAAACAAAGTGGCAAAACTGCCTCACCAAACGCTGGATCAGAAGACCTCCGTCTCGAGCCAGGAGTCGCAAACAACTTAATCAGACAGTCAAAAAAAAGACGACGCTTAGAGTTGACAAACACCATGAAACTGACAAGGCCACACCCTTCGACCAATCAATATAGGTTGCCCAGGGAACAGCACGACAAAACTCCAGATAGGGACATAGATAGAGACAGTCGTATGCAGACTCGAAACACCAACTTGCCAGAGGACCAATTAGCAATAAGTCACCTAGGGTGAAGAGACCACACTTCCCAATATTGGAACAACTGTGTATCGGCACAGACTCTAGATTATAAATCCCTCCAATCATCAATCGATAACCACCAAAAGTTTGTACACAAGACTAAATATGGACACAACAATATACAAGCACCAATCTCCAATAGTTGGTCAACCCATCACCCATAAATCACCTTTGGTCGATCACCTACCAACAATGACTCGACCAAAACACACACACACACACACACACACACACACACACACACACACACACACACACACGCACACACGCACACACACACACATGAGAAAATGGGTAATGTGGCTAAATTATTGTTTATTTGCTGTGAATGTGTGTGACCACAAATTAATTTCTCAAATTGAGATAATAAAGTTTACTTGACTTGACTTGACTTAAAACACGCATCGTAACTCCCAAATATCGACACGGGAAAAAGAAAGAACTGACCGCTGCAATAGCTCCACCTTACAATACACGCAATTATGTCCCTTGAATGTCCGTGCGTGACAAAGCAGGTGTTTAGAAATAAACAAACAAATAATAGAAATAAACAAATAAATACAGACCGAAAAAGAGCTCATTGTTTCTTGATGAAAGGGATTAAAGGGGGGGGGGTCGTTCGTTTATTGTAAAAAATGTAGTCCCGGGGTGATACTTCGTCTTCTTCTTCTTCTTCGTACTCTCAGACTTGAACCCCAAAACGAAAGCTGTTGTATGGTGGAGGCCCTCCAGCGATCCACAGAGTTTCTCCCTCGTCGAAGTGTTGGCAGGCCAGGTCTCTGCTCTTAGCTCTCGATGTGTGTGACAGTCCTGTAGGAAGAGTTCCGCAGTCGTTCGGGCTGTACCGTATCGGCATTATCTTGGCCCGCCAACGTGGAATTTTGTGAACATGTGGTGTCTGAGTCTAGAATGCTCTGTCCTCGGTCTCACAATGTTCGCTTAGTCTGCTCTGGGCAGCACCTAGTACGCATCCTTCTTGTTGAAGTCTGGGTGCTTCTAAAGCCATCTTCTTTTCTGCTTCTTAATAATGCTTTTGGCTTCTTCAAAGGAGACTTGCTGCTCCAGTTAGGGCTGCTATCCTTCTTTCTGCTAGTTGGTCAGCTTCCTCATTGCCATGTATGTTGCAGTGTGTGTGTGTGTGTGTGTGTGTGTGTGTGTGTGTGTGTGTGTGTGTGTGTGTGTGTGTGCGTGGATACCCTCACACTTGAAATGATTCTATCTTGTTCTCTTTAAAAAAAAAAGAAATCTACATATCGAGACTCGCTTCTTTCTCATGCCGAATCTTTCTGTTCACAAGAATAAAGACTAAATGATTAATCCAGTCATGATTTTACCTATTCTCCGCAGAACAATGTGGATAAGATCTAGCCATGTAGAGCTAGAAATGTCTATATTTTGACGAATGCTGGCTGCTATGTGTCTGTTCTAGCCACGCAGTGCTAGAAATGTCTATGTCTTGTAGAATGCTACCTGCTATATGTCTGTTCTAGCCATGCAGTGCTAGAAATGTCTATATCTTGAAGAATGCTACCTGTTATATGTCTGTTCTAGCCATGCAGTGCTAGAAATGTCTATATCTTGAAGAATGCTAGCTGCTATATGTCTGCTCTAGTCATTCAGTGCTAGAAATGTCTATATCTTGAAGAATGCTAGCTGATGTATGCCTGTTTCAAGAAATGCGTTTGCACTGCTTTTCTTAGGTGTAACGAGTAGCATAGTGCATTGCATATCATTTGTCAGCTGATAAAAGAGAGAGAGAGACAGAGAGAGACAGAGACAGAGACAGAGAGAGAGAGAGAGAGAGAGAGAGAGAGTGAGTGTGTGTGTGTGTGTGTGTGTGTGTGTGTGTGTGTGTGTGTGTGTGGTGTGCGTGTGTGTGCGCGTGTGCGTGCGTGTGTGTGAGTGTGTAAGTGCGTGTGTGTGTGTGTGTGTGTGTGCGTGTGTCTGTGTGCGTGTGCGTGCGTGCGTCCGTGCGTGTGTGTGTGTGTATGTGTGAATATGTGCACACGTGTGTGATTTAAGAAAATTATGATTGATAGATCAATCATTCTTTCAATCAATCTCTCTCTCTCTCCCTATCTCTCTCTCTCTCTCTCTCTCTCTCTCTCTCTCTTACAAACACACGCGCGCGCGCGCATGCACGTATGGAAGCACAAGCGCACGGGTCCACAGGAACAGTAAAAGAGAAGGACAGCATGTGTGACAACAGCAGCACGATGAACCATTACAGGTGGGAAATCGACCTGTTGAGGACAGAGTCACAAAACTCTTCAACACCGCAAAGCAGAACTCTGACCCTCGCCTCGACCCAAACTAGATAGCAATCCTAATCCCTACCTTCACCTCACTTGGCCCTACCCCTGGCCTGAACCCTGAAGTACAGCTTGGACTGTTTAAAACCCTGTTGAAATCCCTTCTTGACAAACTGTGTTTGCAAAGTGTGCGTCGTGGACAGAGTGGAGGGACGCAGGGCAGGGAAGGGGAGTTCTCCGCAAGGTGAGAACGTGGACCTGAATCAATAGTTCAGTGCGTAGCGGCCGCACAGTTTGTGCATTCAACTTCCGACAGGCAACACACGTGCTAAGCCGGTGGTGCAGGACGAGAACTGTGCCCAGAATTCCCCCCCCCCCCCCCCCCCGCGAAGGTTTTGTTCCAGAGTCGAATTTTTTTCTCATGGGAATGTTGAATTCGGATTCGGAAAAGAGAGCTATCACTAGCAAATTTTCGCCCGCAAGATCTTACTCTTGTGTGAACTATTCCCACAAGGATTGTACTACCTAGCTGTATACGAGCATTGTGCATCTCTCTCTCTCTCTCTTCATCTGTGTGACACTCTGTGTGTGTGTGTGTGTGTGTGTGTGTGTGTGTGTGTGTGTGTGTGTGTGTGTGTGTGTGTGTGTGTGTGTGTGCATGTGTGTCCTTCTTCTCCTCATGTGCATGACACTGTGCGTGTGTGCGTGCGTGCGTGTGTGTGTGTGTGCGTGCGTGCGTGCGTGTATGCGTGTGTGTGTGTGTGCGCGCGCGCGCGCGCGCATGTGTGTGTACATGCGTATGAGCAAGTGTGTGCATGTGTGGCTGTCTGTGGGCTCCTCTCTCTTTGTTTCAAAAGTATTTTGATCCTGTTTGTGGATTTGTGTGTGTGTGTGTGTGTGTGTGTGTGTGTGTGTGTGTGTGTGTGTGTGTGTGTGGGGGGGGGGGGGGGGGAGGGGGAGACAGACATCCAGGCAGAGACAGACAGAAACTACACAGTTCTCTCTCTCTCTCTCTCTCTCTCTCTCTCTCTCTCTCTCTCTCTCTCTCCAATCACGGCCATTCGCTGGGAAGGTCAAAGAGCCCCCGTTTCTAGACCCGTGCACAGTATCGTTTCTTTCTTTCTTTCTTTCTCTGTTTGTTTGTATCGTCTACAGTATCTGCGCTGATAAGGCACTGTCACGGGTATGCTCGGAAATATCCCAGAGACCAAAGGGACGAGGCGGGAAGAGAGTGAAAATAGAGGTGGAGAGAGAGGTGGGCGGGGTGGGGAGGGAGTGTACGGGGCTGACAATGAGAAATAGGCGGTGTCTAAAACTGAATAAATAAATAAATAAATAAATACATACATACATACATACATACATACATACATAAGTAAATAATTAGATAAATGAATAAACAAACAGATAAACCAATAGAAAAAGACGCAATATCATGACGGGTAATATACATTATGATTTCAAATCATCTGTCAAAGATAACCACATCCAACGTTCACTCTCTCTCTCTCTCTCTCTCTCTCTCTCTCTCTCTCTCTCTCTCTCTCTCTCTCTTAGTGTCTGTCTTTCCATCTGCCTCCACCTCATCTCTATGTATCTTACTTTCTCTGTCTCCAACTTCATCTTCTTCCTCTTCTTCTTCAACTTCTTCTTCTTCTACTGCTACAACTTCTTCTTCTTCTTCTACTGCTACTACCACTACTACTACTTCTTCTTCTTCTGCTGCTACTACTTCTTCTTCTTCGTCTTCCACTGCTACTACTACTACCTCTTACTACTACTACTACTACTACTACTACTACTACTGCCACTACTTCTCTCTCTCTCTCTCTCTCTCTCTCTCATTATTGATTTTTTTTTTTTGCTAGAAATGCAAAAGTCTAATGACATGGCGTATGGAGTAACGAGTCAGCATGTTATTTACATAAATTCAGCTGTAAAGTGTGTTAGGTACTGGCTAAAGTTGACAAGCATGGACGAATGCAGACTACCCCATAGGGGCTGTTGAATACTGCATGATTTGGGTTTGCGTGATAGGAAAACTAGGCCTCAGATATTCGCAGTAAACTGTATTTGTTGAGATTCGGATATGTATGGTGGAATCAAGGCATTCAAAAGGATTAGCAAGTTTCCGGAAACATTTAGGGAAAGGTTGATTTTGTGCAGATGGCAAGACTGGAATTATCATATCAATAACAGTGACAGGTTTAACGTTTTACAAATCTTTCTGCACTATCCCTAATGTTAAAACATATTTATTAGTCGATTATGACAGACATTTAAGGTATATGTTCATAAGATTCAGGCTTGGCATTTCCGAAATTGCGCTACATTGTAATTGTTATAGTTAAACACAGTGAAGACAAATCGATATGTCAGCTTTGTCAAAAAAAAAAAAAAGACAAGAAAAGAAAAGAAAAACAAAGAAAGAAAACGAGGTGCGTTTTTTTTTTTCAGAAAACAATACACATACCGTCGAAATATTATGGTACCCAGTCAATTTAAATTAGCTTATTCTGTAAAGGGTACGATTCTGCCCAGCCCTTGAGAGACAGAGAGTTGTAAGAATCGCAGTGAGGGGCAACCTAGCTGGTAGGCTGGAATGCCAGTTAAGAGGCTGGTCAGTCAGCAGACACTTTGCCAACGGCTGGTCCGGGAGACTGAGTATAGGCGGTGGGACAGCCCTGGAAGACCGTGCAGCCGTGGTTGGTGTTGTGTTTGCTGAGGTGGACTTGAGATTTTGGAATAGGTAAACATCTTTTAGGTGGGATGCTGGACTTTGCCCTAGGTACAGAGTCTGAAGGTCTGTTCCTCTGCACTTCTACAGATCCAGCCACACTTACATAGTTGTCGTCGGGACCCTAGGGGATAGAATGTTCGTTGAAGAGCAGCCCACAAAGGCCAGATCATAGGCACTTCAGACGCTTGTAGTCGTTCTATTGTGACTCAGGCCACAAAAGACTTTCTCGAAAGATCTTGTTCAAAGGGGATGGAAGGCCTATACTCCCCGGCGTTCTGGCTCTGAGATCATTTCTTCACACTGCAGAGTGGGGTGAAGGCTGTGACGCTGGTTCAGGTGTTTGTGAATGTAAAGGTATGTTGATGGTTTTTGCCTTTGGTTTGGCTATGTTTTACCTAGAGTGAGGGCAGATAGAGTACTATCTTCGTGAAAACAACTTTAGTAAATGGAAGTTAAAAGTTCTATGTTCTTACATTTTTATTGTACAAACTCCAATTTCTTATCAACTGGAAATGTGATATACCGAATTTCCACAGTCAATTATTCAGGTAACTTTGTAACTAAGCAGGTGCTGGCGCTAAATAAGAATGAAATCAGAAAGTTATTCAGTATTGTCACAGATTTATGATGAGTAGTAATCAACAAATCGATGCCAGAAAACATAGATTACAGACGTTGCTGTCTTTTATTGTGATTAGTGGATAAAAATTAACGCGCGCCCTGCAGGTTCCTTGTGTTCGAACACTAGACAAACTGGCATGTAAACGTCGCCCTTGTTTGCTGCGAGACGGATAGGGTTAAGTCACAGTGATGAAACCGCACGGCGGCCTGAGCAAATGATTAAGATACAGCCAGTGAAGGTAGTTTGATTATTCCTCTGTGTGTCTGGGTTGGTACCTGTTACAAACAAGTGTTTTACCTGTTTTTGTTCGATTGTTCATATCTGAGCGACTGAAGGGTTACGTGGTTACTTGGCTGAGTAATTAGGCAGTTAATTACTTGAATGCTGCTCGGTTCCTTGTGCGTTCTTGTGCCTATTTTGTACAAGTAGCCACTGGTCAGTCAGTTTGTTTATTCCGGTCGCTGCATCTGTTAGTCTGTGAGTGTTCACTTGTTCAATATATTTACACCCGTGGGTCCATTGCAGGGCTGAAAAGCAACTGCCATTGTTGGGCCGGGGTGTAGGCCTAACAGGTGACACACTGGAGCCATAGCGTGTAGCACGCACTGTCCTGAGGTGGGTGTGTGTGCTGAGAAAGAAAGATAGCTTTAGTTGGCATGTTAATGTGCAAGATGTGTCCTTTCTGAGTTTGATCATATGTGTGGACACTACACATGTGATTTTTTTTTCATACAATTGTGTAATTATTGTTGAAAAATTGGATGTTAATTAATTTCATATTGTTCATTGCTCCTGCCGTTCGCAACGGGGAGTTCCATTTGAGTGTGTGTGCTTGAATGTATGTTCCCTTATAATACTGTTCTTCGCTATGAAATCATGATCCATGCTTACTTTTGACCGTATGTAACTCCTGCCGTTCGCAACGGGGAGTCCCAATGTTAATGTTATAATAATGAAATTATTATGTTGTTGATCCTGCCGTTCGCAACGGGGACCGCCTTTGGTTAATGTTATGTTTATGATATGATTATGTTATTGATTGCACAGATATGTTGTACCTCCTACCGTTCGCAACGGGGAGGCCTTTTGTGTTGATGTTTGTTGTAAATCCCGCACTTTGATCTTGGCTTAATTTGATTGATTATGTTTCTTAATAGGTCGGTGGTTTGGCTGTTGTTGGTTCGATCCAACCATGATTTAAAATATTAAGAGAGAGGAAACCAACGGGCTTGTGTTGGTCTGGAAGTTGATTTTTCAACTCGCTCTCTCCCTCTCCTCCTACTCCCCTCTTCCCTCCTTATCATCCAAACAACCACCCTTACATTATGCAACGCACACATGAACTATAAACAGTGAGAAGCTTGTCAATGTATTTTTACAAGGCTTTTAAGCTGTGATATATCCTCGTTTCTTAAACTCACTGCAAAGTGTACATATGAACGATGTCATTGTTTAGTAATGCTAGATTGGACAAGTGTTTGCATATATATGCACCCCGTCATAAGGGACAATGGCCCAAACATGATTAAAGTTTCTCTCTCTCTCTCTCTCTCTCTCTCTCTCTCTATATATATATATATATATATATATATATATATATATATATATATATATATATATTATGCAAGTCATGACACTGATTTGACCACCTGAACTTAGTTTTTTAAAAAAAAAAAGGGAGAGTGGAACGGAAAGCCCTGCTTGGCATGAAATACTATGCAACTTCCATCGAAGAGGCTGATATGGATGTACTACCCTGGACATGCAGGTGTTAAGGGAAATAAGAGAGCAGACGCATTGGCAGGCAAGGCAACAATAAGAACTAGATAACAGCTTGGCCGATCCGATGTGATAAGAAATCTAAAGAATAACCCTCAACAAACAACACAGTGTGTCACTACACCATAGACATCTTTCAGATTTGAACATCAACAGAAGAAGTGGCCGCACGTTCAGACTTAAAGGGAGAGCAAAAAAAAAAACACAACAACTGCGAAGACTCCCAGAAATTGGAGTCTTTTTCAATGACAGACACAAATGATGATCAAACACGCGTCAACTGAGATAAGACTTTGAATCTCTCAGGGAACCCTGTGTGCACTTGGGGCGCTGCTACAGGTTTGTAAAGTGGACAGTCGATAGATGTGAGGGAGTATGCGTTAGTGTGTGTGTGTGTGTGTGTGTGTGTGTGTGTGTGTGTGTTCTTGTTACTATATCATCTTCTGAACATTCGTTTCCCACAAATAATCAAAGGCGCGTGCGCGCGCGCGCGCACACACACACACACACAAGCACACCCGCGTGCCTTTACACACACACACACACACACACACACACGAAGACGCGCACGCGCGCGCGCATGCGCACGCGCGCACACATACACACACGCAAACACAAAAATACAAACACACACACATACACACGCGCGCACAGGCACACACATGAATGCATGCACATATACACAGGCACACACATAAATCCACATATATGTACACACATACATGCGCAGATGCGAGCATGCAGGTCCATCCTCACACAAGCCCACAGATAACACACACACACACACACATACACACACACACACACACACACACACACACATATGCACGCGCGTACATGTGCACACATACACACACGCGCGCCCGCGGGCATGCGTGTGCACACATACACACACGGCACACATACACGTACACACACACACGCACAGACACACATGCACCACATACGCTGGTACACACACACGGGCCCATGCCCACACACCCAGATACACATAAATGCGTATTCACACACACACACACACACACACACACACACACACACACACACATTATGATATTAGGTAGGTATCCAACGTCTGCTCTGTGTGTTGGGCTAATGCGTAGGCCAATAAATTTCGTCATCTTAGTCATTAATTCATTTATCCATCAATCAAGTCATACGCAGTGTAATCTCAAAACTTAGCGGATGTGGCGTAGCGTGTATGGACTAGTCCGCATGCAGTGACGCCTCCTTGATGAAACTGAAACCGACAGATGCACATGAACACGGACAGATCATAAGAAGCGGGAAGCGAAGCGCCTGCATTAGGAAGACAGTCAATCTTCCCAAGGGAAGACGTCCAAATTTCACACCCTGAGCAATACGTTATGCAAAGAATCTAAGAGTACCGTTACATACACTACAATGCACTGCAAAACAATACAGTTCAAAACGACACAATACAGTACAATGCGATGCGATCCAAAATGCAGTTTATTACAATACAAGAAAGCACAGATCAACGCAAGACAGATCAGTGCAGAGTAATGCAATACATTACAATGCAGTACAACCCAAGACTACACAAACAACCCTCTTCGCCCCTACCCACCCACCCACCCACCCCTTCCCGCCTCATCTGCCGGCACTTTAAAGGACATGAAATTTGAAATAAATGGAACATGACTGCAAAGACAAAACATTTCACTCTCCCACACCACCAATGACCGCACGCACCCCCCCCCCGCCCCCCTTGGCAACTTGTTCTATGCAATGAGTTTCCCTTTCCCAACAACATCGAATCAAAAGTACTCACACGTCTGTGAAACGCTCTCATTTTTTCTTCTTCCTCTGGCGTCATCTCCCGTGGGTGCCAGACGCCGTTGAGCATATTCGGCAGCACATGGTGACATCGGCTTGGAGAATGACGTAATGGCGTCACTGGAGATGACGCACTGGGTGACGTCTTTGGATGTGGTGACTCGTGGAAAAACCTTACTGGGTATGACGTAGCTGTTGCATTCTTGATACCAGCTTCCGGCGGCGAGAAAAGTTTTGTAAGCGTCAAATTGTTTTGGGACGATCATAAAAAGCGTGGCAGATGAGAATATAAGAACTAGGGCAAACATGGATTTTCGGGAAAGATGCGAGCAGAGAGCCATGTTGAAGACCGTGTGCGTTAGAACTGATGACTTGTGTGGTGATGGAAATTTCAGTCCACACTCTAAAAGGATCTTCCCAGTGAGTCAGCGAAATTCCTGAGGGTCAGGCTTGAAGGAACCTGTAACAAAGGAACTATGATCAAAAGCGATGATAACAGAACAGTCTGTCTGTCTGTCTGTCTGTCTGTCTGTGTGTCTCTCTCTCTCTCTCTCTCTCTCTCTCTCTCTCTCTCTCTCTCTCTCTCTCTAAGTACAAATTCATGTCGGGGTAGGTCATGTTTTTTTCTCTGTAGAGTGAGACAGATATTGGTCGTTGCTTAGTTCTGTTTCTTTCGTTTGTTTGTTGGTTTTTTGTTTGTTTGGTTAGGGGTTTTTTGGTTTTGTTTTTTGTTTTTTTGTGTGTTTTTTTTTTTTTTTTTTTTGTTTGTTTCCCCCCCCCCCCCCCCAAAAAAAAGTGTTGTTTACAAGAAGTGTCATCATCAATCAATGATAAAATCAACATCCCTCATATAATGCCTGTCAGTCTGACAGTTTTCCGAGCAGTTTGCGGTCACTTTACGGCAGTGTTTGTGGCATTCTTGGTTAGACGAGCACAGCGGAAGAAGGTCATGCGTGTGCACACGGTTCAAGCCGGCCCTTGTGTTGGTGTTGTTTGTCACCACCACTGTGCTACGACAGGCAGGTGACATGGAGTCCAACCCTGGACCTGGTAGTCCATGTGAAATCTGTTTTCTTTCTTCTTCTTCCCTTGAGCAACCAACATCAACATTTTGATGGTTACTGTCATTTTTGGGAGGAAGCACGCGCGCAGCAGCAGCAGCAGCAGCAGCAGCAACAACAACAACAACAACAACAAAAACGAAAAGAAAAAAAAGAAAAAAACAATCACTGTTGGGCACGTACCCTCGAGAGGAATGCCTCGAGGGTAGAGCAGAGACTGCATGTGGTTCTAAAGAGTTCCAGTCTCTAATGGTACGTGGGATGAAGGAGTATTTATCATAATCAGTTCTACAAAAGATGTTGTAGTAGGCTAGGTTATGGTCTCGTCGTGCTCTGGTTTGGGGTCTCATGTTTGGGGCCTTTACATTTATCATCCCATGGTGAATTTTAAAAAGCATTCCCAAGCAGGCAGTTCTGTGCCGTTCCTTAGGGTGGGCCAATTTAAATGATTCAACATATCGCCAACGCTGGATTTGTTCCAGTATCGATTTAGGACGAATCTAGCTGCCCTCCTCTGTACTGCTTCCAGTTGGTCGATTTGTTGTTGTTGGTAGGGGTCCATACATACACAGCTGGCGTCTCCAGAAGAGGTCGTATGAGGGCCTTGACTGCTGTTGCTTGGTCTCCGACCCAATCCGGGAGGTTACGCCTCAGGAAACCTAAAGCTCTGTTGGCTTTAGCACAGGTGTTGTTTACATGGGTGTTCCACTTACCGTCAGACTGAATTGTGACGGCTAGGCATTTCGCTGAGGAGACCTTGTCTAATACATGTCCGTGCAGGGTATAGTCGTGACTTTTTTGTTCTCTGCATTTTGCAATCATGAGGGTTACCTGTCTTGTGCTTTTAGCACGCGGCCCGCTGAAGTAAGGTGTCGTCTGCAGAGAGTCGGGTGTCCAATTGAACATGTTCTGGATGGTCATTAATGTATGATAGGAACAGGGCTGGACTACTTCCGAGCCCTGCGGGACCCCAGACCTCTCCGGGACAAAGGTTAACGTGACCACTTCAACAGTGACGGCCTGGCGGCGGTTGTGGAGGAGATTGTAGAGCCAGGTGTTCACTGCTCCTCGTACTCCGTGATAGGCGATTTTGTGCAGCAGCAGTAGCTTGTCGAATGCTTTTTCGAAGTCCATGACTACGACGTCTACTTGTTTGCCTTGCTCTAGGTTGGAGGTGACTTCCTCCATAAATTCTAACGGTTGCGTCTCGCACGATCTCCATTTCCTGTTGGTTGCAGAGGATGTTGTTCTGTTCTAGATGCTACATCATGTTGGTAACTAGAATATGTTCCATAATCTTACAGAGGATACTAGTGAGGGACACACGGGTCTATAATTACGTGGGTCGTAGTAGTGATCACCTTTCTTGTAGATTGGTGTCAGTAGCGCCTCTCGCCAGTCTGAGGGAACCTGACCTGAGCTAAGAGAAGTCCTGTATATGATGGTGAGAATAGGGGCAGTCTCTCGAGCTAACTCTTTCAGAACTGGGGGTGGGATCTTGTTTGGAACTGGGGCCTTGTTTGGGTTTAGGTCCTTGAGTCGTCGGTAGACATCCTCAACGGTGATGTTGATCTCACTCATGGTTTGATGTGGGGAAGATAACAGGGATATGTTACACGTTTGTTCAAATTCCTCATAAGTGTAGGTTCTTCCTTCACTGAAAGCCTGGTAGCATTGGGCGTTGAGGGCTTCTGCTTTGCCTTTGCTGTCGCTAACTAGCCTACCATTGCCTTTGAGTGGTGGGATGCCATGAGATGACGACCTTTGGTGTTTTATATATGTCCAAAACTTCTTGATGGTCTTCTTGGGTGATCTAACGGTGGAACTGAGTCTAGTTCTGAGTTTGACTGTGTAAAGAGTGGACGTTAAGTCCAGTATGCTCTACGTAGAAGTCTCTGCATTTCCCTCTTCAGGTTGTGTACTTTCTCTTGGAGGTCGGGAGTTCTTTGTTTTTTTCATCCTTTGTGTGTTCTGTTTCTACGTGCTATCGATCTCCTTATCTCAGGGGTGATCCAGGGATGTGCTTCTCTTGACTTACGGGTTTTATGAGGTATGTGTTCTTGAATACTGAAGGGTGGTCTTGAACTTGTTCCATTGTTCCTCAACGCTACTGTCAGTGTCAGTTTGCAGACTATCGGAGAGTGTTGCCATCTTTTCTTTGATATCCTCCCAGTTGGCCTTGTGGTGGAGAGGAATTTGGCGCTGCAGTTGCGTTAGCGCTTTTGGTCTGGTTGACAATTCACAGCAGACAGTGTCATGGTCAGAAAGGCCTGGCATGACGCTGACTCCAGGGATCATCTCTGGGACATTCGTGATGATTAGGTCCAGGGTATTAGCAGCCTTGTTATCATGACGCGTTGGCTCAAGGACAACTTGCTCCAGGGCCATGTCGTTGAGCAGGTCCATCAGCTGGTTTGGAGGCCGGTCGAAGTGGTACCTGGCATGAGGGTCTTTGTCCGCCAGTCCCAGCCTGGGAAGTTCAGATCTCCAGCGATGAGCAGGTTGCCATTTGACATATCACATCTCGTCTCACTGATGTTTCGAAGTGCTGGAGACCGATACTGTCGGATGACTTTGGTCTGTAATATGCACAGATGTATAGGGGTCTTTTGTTGGTCCATATCTTGACCCACAGGATCTCGCAGTCTGTATCTAGCTCTGGTGTAGCTACGCTCTGGATGTTGGTGTGGATGGCTATGAACACTCCGTCTCCCTCTCTCTTTCTGTCTTTCCTGTGTAGTCTGTACTGTTTGGGAAAAATCTCACTGTCGTGGATGTCTGTATCTCTAGCAATGTTTCTGTACCCATCACTATATCGGCTTTACACTGTCCAACAAGTTCAGGATCTCTGCTTTTTTTGCCTGCTGCCGAGTTGAAAGTTTATGTTCAGAATTCTAAGGGGTCTGTTTTTTTTTTTCCTGTTTTTGCCTGATCGCTTCTATTGGGCGTTGACGCATGATTTGGCTTGAAGTCTATGGGGGGATCTGGGATAGAATGGTGTTCGCTTTCTACACCATGGAGGTCAAACATGGTTTTGCTGTCGTTGTCGAAGTGACACATGTAGCTGACCCATTGTGCTTCAGTGTTGTTTAGATGGTTGTACGTTCTGCTGTGTAGATTTTCACAGGAGTCATGAAACCAATGTCCACATCGCTCACAGGCTACACCCCTCTGGTCCCATCTCACTGAGAGATCGCAGATGCCACACGGGAAGCGTGATGGATCGGTGTCTGTTTGATCTGGGCTCTCCTGGCTCGTGCTACGTCTGCTATTGCCAGCGAGGGGTTCACACGGAGGTTGTTGTTGAGACATTATGTCTGATAACAGTGGGGACAGGCTACAGCTCACTTGATGCAGAGGAGTAGCACACAACTGAAAACACACGAGTGCTACAAGAGTACTTACAATGCTGATGGTGTTGTGAAAGTTCACTTTTGGCTATTGATAATTTGTTTAGGAACAACAAGTACGAGAATAACTATGAACAGGAGTGAGATAGTTATGCATCTCTGGTGGCTAATAGTTTTGCAACTGGGTTAATGATGGTGCAACGTGAATGATGGGAATACACAAGCACAGAATGGATGAGTGATGATGAGGATGTTGACTAGACACCCACAAATGACTAGGCAAGCACGATATCAGGATTGTTGGCCGTTGACTAGAATGTGAATGACTAAAATGTAAATCACTGAATATTGACTAGAGCGCTCAAAGAAAGTTCGTCAAGATCGGCGAAGGTGAAGAATCAAAAACTGGCGCCATTTTGGCGACCAACCGGTGCGACTAGAAAATCACCAACAACGAAACCCCAGACAGCACAATGATGAACGTCACGAGCAAGATTTGAACTCTGGACAGAGCTAAGCGAAACACTCTCGCAGACACGGTCGAAATCTCAAAAACGATAGTATATAAACTCAAGAAAAACACTTTCTGAACTCGGTGGAATAAGAAAACATGTCCGCTGCTTGCGGGCATGCGCCTCTTTCTTTCTTTATTTCTTTCTGTCTTTCCTTCTCTCTTTCTTTATTTCTTTCCTTCTTCTTTCCTTCCTTCTTCTTTCTTTCTTTCCTTACATCAATGGTGGGATTTGGCATGGCCATTTTATTACACACTGACGGTTCCCGTTTTCTTTAAGTATTATTTTTTGTTTCTTTCCTTTCTTTCTTAGGTTTTGTAGAAAGTGGGATCCATATAGCCAGTTTTTTTCAGTGTCTGCACTTTTGAGTATATTCTTCGAGAGGATTAGGAATTTCCAGTTCCGTCTATAATGCATCGTGTTCGAAGAGCTCCCTGTCTGCTACTCTTCAACACTGTTCTCCAAACGATTCACAACCGAAAACAAGACCTGCACTACATTATTTTATCACCTTGGAGTGTACTGTATCACTCTGATCCATTTTACGGAATTATGATCAGAACTTGACAGGAAACACTCCAATACTGACCTCATATTCATGTCCGGGTCCTCGCAGGCAGATCATGCTAATTCTAACTAGGCAATTCAGAACCAACGTGCGGGGTACAACGTAACTCATTCTGGATACGTTTATTGTGACATCATCGATTTGGCGTGCCCGTCCTTTCTACGTCACCATATCGGCTGAAGCGTTTTGTGTCCAGTGCTTACTTCGCACATGATTTTCGGAGCCACTGACTCATTTGGTTTGACTTCATGCTTGTTGCTTCGTTAATGCACAAGTTGGTTTGGAGATCACACACACACACACACACACACACACACACACACACACACACACACACACACACGTGCAAGCTCACGCAAGTACGCACACGTACGCGCGCGCGCGCGCGCACACACACACACACACACACACACACACACACACACACACACATACTTCAAAACATTTAACTTTTAAACACTTTATAGAGACTCAAGGCACACGCACACACACAAATGCACGCGCGCTTACGCGTACCCACATGTACATGCGTGCATGCACACGTACATACACACACGTGTGCACATACACGTACACACATACACACACATGCACGCGCACACACATATACACACACATGCGTGTACGCCGATATACACAGACACACACACATATATGTCCACATGCATGTGCAGATGCGTGCATGCATAAACATGCTCACACAAGCCCACACGGGCACATCTGCGCGCGCGCGCACACACACACACACACACACACACACACACACACACACACACACACACACGCACACACACACGCACACAGGCGCGCGCGCACACAGGCTTGTGCAAACACACACACACATGCACACGTAGCCAATACACACACGCCATACATATATGCGCATTCAGTCGTGCACCGCACACACTGGCACAAACACGTGCCCACACACCCATGCACACACATCTATACACACACATGCACACCCACCACACAAACATATACAATACAATGATAATAATGGCGCAGCCAATGTTCGGTAGGTACCCAAGGTCTGACCAGCGCGTTGGGCTAATGCATAGGTCAGACATCTGCCAAGCCGTAGCAAAGAGACCCACTTCTTGAATTCTCTGATCTTAGTCATTAATTCCTTTATCGATCAGCTTTCAATCATACGCAGTGTGGTCTCAAAACTTAGCGGATATGGTGTAGTGTATATGGACTAGTCCAACGCAGTAGCACCTTGATGAAACTGAAACTATCATGGAGATCAACTTTATTCCTTGTGCATGTATTTCAGTCATTTGATACGAAATCTTGCCAGAACTTTTTTTTTTGTCCCTTTGAAGGATCTTTTTTTTTTCGGTCCAGACCCGTGTGTTAACCAAACTCCAGCTGATGTATTTCTGAATGAAAGGCCACTTACTTAAACTGATAATTATATTCTCTCACTTCCTGTTTACAAGACAAGTGTCCGACACTCAAGTTCACAATCTTTTGTTGCTTCTTTTATCACAAATACTGAGTAATCTGGAAAATGAATGTCACGCATATAACAGAGAGAGTAAGTCATTCACACTGACCCAGGGATACGTTACAAACTATGCTTCCGATTTTCAACATAACTTTCATTTAGCATGACATCGCTGATTCAGGAATACGAGGTCCAGTCTTCCTGATATTGCCCGCATTTGGTTGGTTACCTGTGTTGTGCAGTTGCAGATCGTGAAACTGATTTTAAACAGCTCTTTTTGGAATTGCTGAATGTTCAGGAGTTCATTTTATGTTATACATTTTCATTCACTGGCATTGGTTAGTACACGCTCGCAGATTCATACCTTTCTATAACGTTTTCTTAGTTGTGTACGTGTGTGTGTGTGTGTGTGTGTGTGTGTGTTTTTGATAAAGTTCTATATGAAGATAGAATTGACCTATACAGGTAACGCCAACAACCTGCATGCAAACTGTTGACGTCTTTGTTCTGTGTAAAACGGTTCCATGCAAAACGCTGTTGCTAGTATCATTTAAGCGCAGAGGTTGCCTTGGTGCTTTTAAACTTCATTCCTGTCAGCTGCTCTTAAAAACACAGCACACGCGCACACACACACACACACACACACACACACACACACACACACACACACACACACAGAGAGAGAGAGAGGCAGAGGCAGAGAGAGAGGGAAGAGGTTAGCCAGTGAACAGAATGTGGATGACAGTGGACATTTATCGGAGATAGATGACTGGTCAATGAAGTACTTTACCTTAAGATTGTCTTAAACCGTTATGCAACACAACACTCATCGAACCTCATGTATTTTGTTGACCAAGTTTGTTGACCAAGTGTGCATATATGTCACACTGAGCACAAATGCATGCACGCACTCAGCTCAGCATTCACTCCGTGCACACGCAGTCTCTCCAAAAAAACCAGAAGGCGCACGACAATACTCATCTTCTCCCCCTCCCCTCCGGGGAATAATTTTTCTAAACGATAACCAACTT
>JADBJO010005059.1:0-5000 GCA_016801955.1 Conus betulinus | reverse complement strand
TCATTTTCAATGCTATTTTCATTCATATTTTGGCTACTGTTTCACTTACTTTTCTTTTTACAAAGTAACTTTCAAAAACAGTTGGATTTCATCGTCGTCGTCGTCGTCGTCACTGTCGTTTTTCTTATGTACAAGCACACTCAGCATCAGCCCGCCTTCTCTCTGTCACATGCTAAACTTTTCACTCCCAAATTCTTGTGCCCATCGCTGGTTTACATGTTCTGGAGGAACGATATGGAACAATTTGCCATCTTCTTTCAAATCTGGTCCTTCGAAAGTAACATATAAAAGAGCGCTTAAAAGGAATTTGATGGAAAAATTATCGAATGATTAATGCTTATTCAATTGCCGAATCTCTCTCTCTCTCTCTCTCTCTCTCTCTCTCTCTCTCTCTCTCTCTCTCTCTCTCTCTCTCTCTCTCTCGTATATGATTGTGCTATCTAATGTTAACTACAATATTTGTTCAACTTTTGTGCAATCGTTTTGATAGCATTATCATCCTTTGAATGTGTTAATTGCTTCAATTGTTTTTCTTCATAATGTGTTGATATATCATTTGGTTTGTTCGTTTCTTCAATGAGTATTTTTTTGTGAGGGCACGATTAAAAAAAAATGCTGCAAAAAAATAAAAAAAATATAAAAAAAAAAAATAAAAAAAAAAAAAAAAAAAAAAGGGGGGGGGGGGGGGGGGGGGGAAGAAAAGAGGAGAGGAGGACTGATGATTTGGGTGAGGTATCATTCCCTGACATTGAGCCCATGTGGGCCAAGGTGCCAAGGCGCTGTATTAACTGGCTCTCCATGTATTTCCTGTAGTTACCTTTTTGACGACCATTTCTCCAAAGGGCTGCCACTCTGATGTGGGAAGATGGTGATGGTCCGAATTGAAGTGGTTTGCCACAGGAGTGTCTTTTCCTGTGAGGATGCTGTCTCTATGCTCTTTTTAAAACGTTCATTTAGAGATCTGTATGTTTTCACCCACATACATCTTGGGACAAAGGGTACAGCTAAGAATATAGACTATATTTTTGAGTCTGGCAGGTGAAAGTGGGACCTCATGTGGAAGGAAGCTGCGTCCGGATGGGCCTTGCACAGTAGTTGTTGGATTAGAAAAGTCACAGGTTTTACATTTGGGTTTCTTGCACTGGAAATTGCCTGGTTGGGTTGAGGGGGATGAAGGGTGGAAGGTAGAGTGCATCAGGTGGTCACCAAGGTTTTTGTCCCTTTTTGAATGCCACCATAGGTGGTAGACTGAAAATGCTTTGGAGAGCTGGATCCTCCTTCAGGATAGTGAAGTTGCGGAGCAGAACGTTTTTCACAAATAGATTGTGTGGATGGTAGGTCAGAGTGGGCAATGCATCGGTCATTGTCTGTAGTCTTTTCCTTGTCTTGTAGGAGCTGGTGTCTGGGGATGGACTGTGCTGTGCTCGTTCAAGGGCCATCTGAACTGTAGCTTGTGGGTAGCCTCTAGTGGTGAAGAAGGTAGTCATGGCCGCTGCTTCTTTGGTGTAATTATCATCGGTGGTGCTACATAGTCTGAAAGTCGAAGGAATTGGGAATACGGGATGCTTTCTTTCATGGCAGGAGGGTGGCTTGATGAAAACAGAGGTAAGAGTGGGAATCAGTTGGTTTGTAGTGCACTTGTGTGGAGAGACCGTGAAGTGCTTTGAATACTGATATTGATGTCCAAAAATGAGAGGGAAGAGTCCGAGATTTCGTATGTGAATCTGACTGAAGGGTGAAAGGCGTTAGCATAGTCAATGAAGTATTGGAGTTCCTGTTTAGGTAGAGTGCTGATTCCGAAACAGTCGTCTATGAATCTTTTGAAGACTTCAGGTAGACGTCCAGGGTATGAGCAAAGATTTGTGTCTCAATGTGCCCCATAAAGAGGCAGGCATATGATGGGCCCATGCGCGTGCCCATGGCAACTCCTTTAGTTTGTTGGTAGGCCTCGTTTCCAAATTCGAAAGAATTCAGAGTTAACACAAGTTCAGTCAGGCGCAAGATGGTGGTTGGGTCAAGGTCAAAGTCGCTTTGTTTCAAGTAGTGTTTAACAGCAAGAAGTCCATCTTTGTGCGGGATATTAGTATACAATGATGTCACATCCATTGTGAAAAGGAATTGATGTTCACTGTCAGGCGGGAAGGTGTAATTATAGAAAATCTGCAGGGCATGTTGGTGTCTTTCACATAGGTTGGTAGGTTGTGTGGACGAGGGGTTGGAACAACTGATCAAGAAACTGTGACAGTTGAGCAGTTGGGCAGGAGCAGGCTGAAACGATAGGTCTACCAGGGTTACCGTTCTTGTGAATCTTCGGTAGTAGGTAGAATTTTGCAGTGCGAGGTTCTTTGACTATAATTCTTGTTGCTTCTTGGGGGAGATGACCTTTGGAAACTGCTTCTTTAATGGTCCTCCGGACCAGTGCATTGTCTTGTTTGGTTGTTGGGGTTTTGATGGGAGCATAGGTTGAGGAGTCAGAGAGCTGGCGTTTGGCTTCTTCTTCATACAAGTCTTTTTGCCAAACCACTACAGCCCCTCCCTTATCTGCTCTTTTGATGATGATGTCGGGTCTCTGTTTCAGTTCTTTCAGGGCCTGAAACTCTGCTTGGGTGAGGTTGGATTTTCTCACAGGGGGCAGGTTTAATTTATTAATGTCATGTTTGCACTTGTCAATATAATAGTCAAGAGCAGGATATCGTCCATCCTTGGGGGTCCAATCACTCCTTTCATAGGGGAACAGCTGTGCTAGATTGTTAGTGGCATTAGGTGCTGTGGGTAGTGAACAGCAGCTCTCAAAGAAAGCCGCGAGTCGAAGTCGGCGGAAGAATCGTTCACAGTCATATAGCATGTCTGTCCGGTGGGCCTTAGGTTGAAGGGGAACAAATTTTAGTCCCTTTGCAAGAAGTTGACGCTGGGGGTCGGTCAAGTAAAGATCATCTGGAATAGTTGTCACCAATTTTTCCACTGGTGACTGGTTGGCACTTGAAGGTGTGGGCTGATCCTTAGTGAGGTTTTGCAGTTTAGAAGCTTTGATTGCTTGTAAAGTAGCATGCAGTTGAAAGAGTACCTGGAGGACGTTTCGTGTCGTAGACACTTCATCAGGGAATGACAGCAGTGGGAAGATGTTGATGGTGGTTGACTTGGGTCACACTGAGCGCAGTTCATCATGGTTTGAAGGGGTGGAAAGGGCAGAGAGGTGGGAGTAGTGGGCAATACTGAATGTAGGGGTGATCATGGTTCACAATAGAAATGGGGAGTGTTGATGGACAGCAAAGAAGAGAACAAAGGAGGGGGGGAGGGGGGGGGAAAAAAAAAGGGGGGGGGGGGGGGGGGGGGAGGGAGGGGGGGAAGGGGGGGGGGGGAAAAAAAAAGGGGGGGGGGGGGGGGGGGGGGGGGGGGGGGGGGGGGGGGGGGGGGGAGGAGGAGGGAGGGCTGATGATTTGGGGTGAGGTATCATTCCCTGACATTGAGCCCATGTGGGCCCAAGGTGCCAAGGCGCTGTATTAACTGGCTCTCCATGTATTTCTGTAGTTACCTTTTTGACGACCATTTCCCAAGGGCTGCCACTCTGATGTGGGAAAGATGGTGATGGTCCGAATTGAAGTGGTTTGCCACAGGAGTGTCTTTTCCTGTGAGGATGCTGTCTCTATGCTCTTTAAAACGTTCATTTAGAGATCTGTATGTTTCACCCACATACATCTTGGGACAAAGGGTACAGCTAAGAATATAGACTATATTTTGAGTCTGGCAGGTGAAGTGGGACCTCATGTGGAAGCTGCGTCCGGATGGGCCTTGCACAGTAGTTGTTGGATTAAGAAAGTCACAGGTTTTACATTTGGGTTTCTTGCACTGGAAATTGCCTGGTTGGGTTGAGGGGGATGAAGGGTGGAAGGTAGAGTGCATCAGGTGGTCACCAAGGTTTTTGTCCCTTTTGAATGCCACCATAGGTGGTAGACTGAAAATGCTTTGGAGAGCTGGATCCTCCTTCAGGATAGTGAAGTTGCGGAGCAGAACGTTTTTTCAAATAGATTGTGTGTGGTGGATGGTAGGTCAGAGTGGCAATGCATCGGTCATTGTCTGTAGTCTTTTCCTTGTCTTGTAGGAGCTGGTGTCTGGGGATGGACTGTGCTCGTTCAAGGGCCATCTGAACTGTAGCTTGTGGGGTAGCTCTAGTGGTGAAGAAGGTAGTCATGGCCGCTGCTTCTTTGGTGTAATTATCATCGGTGCTACATAGTCTGCGAAGTCGAAGGAATTGGGAATACGGGATGCTTTCTTTCATGCAGGAGGGTGGCTTGATGAAAACAGGAGGTAAGAGTGGGAATCAGTTGGTTTGTAGTGCACTGTTGTGTGGAGAGACCGTGAAGTGCTTTGAATACTGATATTGATGTCCAAAAATGAGAGGGAAGAGTCAAAAAAAGTTTGTGAATGAGCATGTGTGTGTATGTGAGTGGGAGGAGGAGGAGGGGTGGGGGAGAGAGTAGTTTTTTTCCCTGATTTATTCTGCTTTTTCTTGTTGAATGTACAAGAATCACGTGGAGTCTGTCTTTTAGGGTTTATAAACAATACGTTTTACTTCATTGAGCGCCAACGGCCATACCACGTTGAAAACACCGGTTCTCGTCCGATCACCGAAGTTAAGCAACGTCGGGCCTGGTCAGTACTTGGATGGGTGACCGCCTGGGAACACCAGGTGCTGTTGGCATTTTCTTTTTTTTTTTTTTTTTTTTTTTTTTTTTTTCGTTTTTCTATCATTTATTTGTGTATTCGGGAGCTCTTCTCTCTTTTTGTCTCTTTCTTTCCTGTTTGTTTGGGTTTTTATCTTTCCTGTGGGTCTCAGGACATGCTTTGCATGTATTCCTGCATGCATGTATGCTAGCAGCACTCTACACATCTGCTGCGTATTAATGCAGGGCACAGCAAAGAGTCCTGTATCTTGTGCTTTTTCCACTGTCATGTGTCTTACACTCATTTTCTGTGTGTTACATCAGCAATAGCCACAACAG
>JADBJO010005058.1:162500-175231 GCA_016801955.1 Conus betulinus | reverse complement strand
CTCTTCAGTCTGTCTGTCTGTCTCTATGTCTCGTCTCTTCGTCCTCTCCCAATCGCTTGTCTGTCTGTCTCTTGCACTCTCTCTACCTTAACCACACGGAGACAGACAGACAGACACACTCACACAAGCACGCACGCACGCAATCAAATCGCGCAAGCACGCACGCACGATACACGCACACACACACACTCGCACGCACGTACGCATGCACGCCCGCATGCAACAAAACTCACGCACCGAACACACCACACACACACAAACACACCACACACACACACACACACACACACACAAACACACTAACATACACATACACAGATACGCGGTCACGCACGATCGCACGCACCGCACAACACGCGCGCGCACAACACCACACACACACAAACACAGCACACACACAAACACCCACAACACACACCACACCACACACACACAGGACGCTACGCACACACATCACACACACACACACACACACACACACCACACACACACACGACGAGACGCACACACACACACACACACACACACACCACACACACACACACACACACAGACGCACGCACACACACATCACACACACACACACACACCACACACACACACACACACACCACACACACACACGCAGACGCACCCGACACACACACAAACACCCACAAACACACACACACACACACACACACACACCACACACAGACGCACGCACACCACACACACACACACACAACCACACACACACACACACACACACACCCACACACACACACACACAGACGCACGCACAAACACACACACGACACACCACCACACACACACCACACACACACACCACACACACACACACACCACAGACCGCACGCACACACACCACACACACACACACACAACACACACCACACAAACACACCCCACAACACACACACACGACGCACGCACAACACACACACACACACACACACACACACACACACACACACACACACAGCTTCACAAGCACGCATCGCGCACACGGGCGCACGAGTACCGACCACTAAACACTCACACATACAAGCAAACGAACAAAGAAACAAAACACAAACACACAACACACACACACACACACACACCACACACATTACAAGACGCACGCACGCGCGCACGCATTCGATACACAGGCAGACGTATGCACGCGCACATCCACGTGTCAATTGAATACATATCCAGAAAAAAAAAAAAAAAGAGAAGGAAGAAAAAACAGAAGCCGGCGTTAATAATGCATGAAAAAGTTATTGAGAGGTGAAGCCATAGTGCACAGCAAGGACAGCCTGGAAACAAAATGCTAACGAACACCGTGCATACTGAATGAACGATGAAACTTGTGTTAACTCATGCTCAAACTGTCACCTGGAGAAATCATGTCTCTCTCTCTCCTCTCTTCCTCTCTCCTCATCTCTCTCCTCTCTCTCCTCCTCTCTGTGTTGGTGTGTGTGTGTGTGTTGTGGGTGTGTGTGTGTGATGCCATCAGCATGTGTGTCCCCATGCGCTCGTGCATTAAAACAAGATTATCTTGAATACTCGGTGTGTGGTGTGTGGTGTGTGTGTGTGTGTGTGTGTGTGTGTGTGCGTGCGTGCGTGTCGTGCGCGCGCCGCACACACACGGGCGTTTTGTGTATGGGTCTCTCTTCTCTCTCTGTCTCTGTCTCTCCTCTCTTTCTCTCTCTCTCTCTCTCTCTCTTTTGCACGCGCGCGCGCGGCTGCGCGCGCGCGCGTGTGTGTGTGTGTGTGTGTGTGTGTGTGTTTGTGTGTGTGTGCGTTTGCGCGGGCGCGCGTCCACGCACGCTCCTACGCTTTCTAGTGTGCTTGCTTGCTGCCCCCCAAACCTAATTTACATAGTTTAAGGGGTCCTGGCTTTAAAACAAAGGATGACCGTGAACATAAAAGTGACCCATACACAGTGTATGTGTGTGTGTGTGTGGTGGGGGGGGGGGGGGGGGGGGGAGAGAGAAGCTGAAAGACAAGATTAAAAAGAACAGAGAAAGAGGGGGGAGGGGGGGGGTTGAGGGGATGGGGGGGGGGGGGGGGGAGAGTTGCCGGAGGAGGGGAAAAGAAAAGAAAGACAGAAGATTAGACGGAAGAGTAAGTAGCAGGAGGAGAAGAGAGGAAGACAGGAAAAAAAAAGGAGGGGGAAGAAAGCGAAAGAAGGAAGAAAAAGAGAGGAAGAAGAGAGGGAGGAACAGAAGCAAGCAGACGAAGAGAAAAGGAGTCGGGAAAGGGAGGAGGCAGACGGGGGGGGGGGGGGGGGGGGGGGGGGGGGGTGGGGAACACCACTGCTGTGAAAGATCAATCAGTCAGTAACCTGACAAAAAAAAGAAGAAAAAGACAAGATGCAAAGCATATAAACGTACTCCCAGTTTATCTAAACCTATTTCACGGGTGGAGGGGGGGGGGGGGGGGGGGGGGGGGGGGGGTGGTGGTGGG
The DNA here is from genome assembly GCA_016801955.1 of Conus betulinus. Classification (NCBI taxonomy): domain Eukaryota; kingdom Metazoa; phylum Mollusca; class Gastropoda; order Neogastropoda; family Conidae; genus Conus; species Conus betulinus. The sequence continues at coordinate 172,774 of JADBJO010005058.1, read as the reverse complement.
GGGGGGTGGTAAAAACGTCACAATCAAACATATGCGTCATAAGGTATTTCGTCACTGGCTGAGATACTCCATAAAGACGAAAAACCGTTTGGAGCCATTATAGCCGTTAGTGACGGCTGCTCTGGTAAAAAAAAAATAATAAAACGTCGGGCATCATCCGTGACCCATAATGAACATATCCATAACTTTTCAGAAAGATTGGCCCAGAAGTTTTTGTCTGGGAGCGAGTGGAACATCTTTTGACCACGGACAGACAGACACACAGACAGCATTTCTTCCTTCCCATTGTAAAGTACTCCCTGTCCTATAAGAAGTGGGAGAACAAAAAAAAAAAAACAACAAAAAAAAAAAACAAGTGGAGAACGAGGCAAAAAGGAGGAAGAAAAGAAAAAAGATAAAGATGGAAAAGGAGAAGGAGGAAGAGAAAGAAGAAATTAACAGGGCAAGGGGGGGGGGGGGGGGGGGGGGGGGGGGGAATGGGGGGAAGCAGAAAGAAGTAGGGAAGCAGATGAAGAAGAAGAGGATGGGGAGGAGGAGGAGGAGGAAGAGGGAAAAGGGAAAGAAGGAGAAGAGACAGAGGAAGGGAAGAGAGGAAGATCGGGAAGGAAAGGAGGAGAACGAAAAATTCAGGAGAATATAAAAGGAATTCAAATGGGAGTGTGAAGGGGAGAGGAGACGGAAAAAAAAAGGAGAAAAAAGAAAGAAAAAAAAAAAAGGAAGAAGAAAAAAAAGAAAAAAAATGAGGAGGAAAAGGGGAAGTGGAGGAGGAGGAGGAGGAGAGAAACTATTAACAGGATAGGAGGAGAAGGAGAAGGGAAAGCATAAAAAAGAAGAAGAGAGGAGAGGGGGGGGGGGGGGGGGGGGGGGGGGGATGTAGAGCCGGGGAGGAGGGGAGAAGAAGGAGAGGAGGAGAAGAAGGGGGAAGAAAGAAATGGGGAAAGTAGCAGAGAGGGAAACAAGAGGAGAGGGGCGGGGGGGGGGGGCGGGGGAAGAAAGAAATAGGAAAGTAGCAGAAGAGGAAATAAGGAGGAGGAGGGGGTGGGGGCGGTGAAGATGGGGGGGCTCCAGGTGGCGAGAGGAAAAAAAGGGACTGGCTCCAAGTGGAAGAGAAGAGGAAGAAAAAAGAAGTCGGGGATGATAAGGAGAATAAGGAGGAGGAGGAGAGGAGGGAAATAGGAAGAAATGAAGAAAAGGAAAGAGGAGCTGCAGCGGGAGAAACCAAGTCGGGGAGCAGGGACAGAGAAGGAGAAGAAGGAGAAGAAGGAAGGAAGAAGGAGGGAACGGGTAAAGAAAAGAAAAAAAAAAGAGGGAAGAAGAAATACGAAGTGGAGAGGGAGAGGAGAGAAATAAAGAAAAGAAGCAGGAAGGAAGAAAAGAAGAGAAGGAGAAAAAAGAAGAGAAAGAAGAAGGAAAGGATAAAGGAGAAAAAAAAAAAAAAAAGGGAAAAGGAGAAAGGAAATAAGAAAGTGGAGAGGGAGAGAGGGAGCATAAGGAAAAGAAGAAGCAGAAAAAGAAGAAGAGAAAAGAAGAAGAAGAAGAAAAAAGAAGGGAGAGGAGAGAAGAAGAAGAAGAAGAAGAAGAAAGAAGAAGAGAAGAAGAGAGAGGAAGAAGAAGAAAGAAGAGGGCGGAACGAGAGAAAAAAGAGAAGAAAAAAAGAAAGAAAAAAAGAAGCACACAGAAGAAAGAAGAAGAAGGAGGAGGAGGAGGAGGAGGAGGAGGAGGAGGAGGAGATCAGGAAAAAAGGAAGAAAGAAAGGAGGAAGAGAAGAAGAAAAACAAGGAGGCGTAAGGGAGGGAGCGGCTGAGAAGATGAAGAACGATGAAGAGAAGGAACAGGAGGAGAAAGAAAAAAGAGGACAATGAAGGAATGGAAGAAGAAGACAGAAGGAGAGTAAATGGGAAGAGGTAGTGAAAGCGAGAGTGATGGGGAGAAGACGACAGTGGAATGAGACAATAATGGGGGAGGGGGGGGGGGGGGGGGGGGGGGGGGGGTTTGGGTGAGAACAAAGAAAATAACAAAAAGCAAAAAAAATCAACAACAACCAACAAAAAAAAAAAGAATAGATGTCGAAAAATAAAGATAGAAAAATAGACGGAGGAGACGAAGAAAGCGTGGGCAGAGGAAGAGAAAAAGAAGAAGAAAAGGACCGGGAAAGCTTAGGGAGAAGAAAGAAAAGAAAAGGCAAGGAAGAGGAAGAGGAAAGGAGAAAAAGAAGACCAGACCAAGAAGAAGAGGCGAGAGAGCTGAACAAAATGGGGGAGAAGATAGATGAAGAGAAGAAGGAAGAGAGTTGAACACAATTGGGAGAAGATAGATGAAGAAGAAGAAGAGAAGAGAGTTGAACAATGGGGAGAAGATAGATGAAGAGAAGAAGGAAGAAGGAGAGTTGAACACAATTGGGAGAAGATAGATGAAGAGAAGAAGGAAGAGAGTTTGAACACAATGGGGAGAAGATAGATGAAGAGAAGAAGGAAGAGAGAGTGAACACAATGGGGAGAAGATAGATGAAGAGAAGGAAGAGAAGAGTTTGAACACAATGGGGAGAAGATAGATGAAGAGAAGAAGGAAGAGAGTTGAAAACATCGGGGAGAAAGTGGATGAAGAGAAAAAATACGATGAAGGAGGAGGAGGAGAAGGAACGGAAGTAAGAAAAAAAAGAAAGGAAGGAAGAAGAATGAAAGAAAGAAAGAAGGAAGGAAGGAAGGAAGGAAGGAAGGAAGGAGGCAAGAAAGAAAACGAAGGTGGAAGAAATGAAATGTAATCTGCTGCACAATCATAAGACTGTCGAATTACAAACGCGAAATCAGTTGTGCCATTTAGAGCACATATGGAGAAGAAGAAGAAGAGGAGGAGGAAGAAGAAGAAGAAGAAGAAGAAGAAAGAGAAGAAAGAAGAAGAAGAAGAAGAAGAAGAAGAAGAAGAAGAGGAGGAGGAGGAGGAGGAGGAGAGAACAACAACAAGAAGAAGAACAACAACAAGAACAACAACAACAACAACAGCAACAACAACAACCGTCCAAACAACGGAGACAACCGACCAAACAACGGAGACATTCATGAAAGCCCCCCCCCCCTCTCTCTCTCTCTCTCTCTCTCTCTCTCTCTTCTCTCTCTCTCAAAACAAAACAAAACAAAAAAAACACAAAAAAAAACAAACAAACAAAAAAAACCTCCTCCTCCAGGTCCGCCGTCCAGACGCCCTATCAACGACGCTGACCTTTGAAAGACAGCACACCAGCTGGCCAGCTGATGACGGAATGACGGAATTGATAGTTTAATTAGTATTTTACTAATTGATGTATATTTTGTTGGTAGTTATCTGTACTGCTGAGAGAATACGAGCACGAATACGAATGCGAACAATTAATTCAGTATAGGCCCAAACCCCCTAACTGAAGGGGGTGACACATATGGAAATGAAATCAAATTTATGACAAGAACTGCTTCGGGAGTACTATAAATATTGTATCAAATTTCATACTAACTTGCATAAGACGAATTAACCATGAAACAAATCGTAACTGTAACATGCTACAATGTTGCTGTTCGTCATTTTTTCAAAGCTTCATGTATGAGCGTTGCAGGTTTTAAAAGAGTGGCGTCATTTCTAGACGACAATAACAGATTGAATCGAAAGTTAACTGGATTATTAAAATATTTAAGTTTAATTAGTTTCTCTCTAATATCCTGGAGAACGGGACAACAAAACAAGAAAATGAATTCCATCGTCTTTAGCTCTACCACACAATTGACATAGCACTTCTCGTTCACGTTCGAGTCTATATCTAAAACGATGGCAAGTATTATCAGAAACACCAACTCTAAACTTTGTCAAAGCACCGTTTACATATCTGTTCATACCAATTCCAACATATGGTTCAACCACCCGTGTAGATTAGATTGCCGATATTCAGCAAATCTGTCACTGGTGTATATGTGATCGTGCCAATCCTGCCACCTACAATCTATATCTCTTTGCCTGCAGGATTTTATGAAACTTGAAATACACTGAACACCCTCGTTATCCCAAACAAAAGGTAAACCCATATGAATTCAAGCACTGACGATATTTGCAGCCCACGTCTTCTTGCCACGTCTGACCAAATTATACAATACTTTATAAGCTTTCAATGGTAGCCCGCTGTCGTCCATCCGCATTAATTTCAGCCAGTAGTTAATACATCTTATATAAGAGTTTACCTAGAACGGAAATCTTCCTAGCTCACCATATACAAAGCGAGCTCTCCTGTATTGTTGAGAGAGAGAGAGAGCGAGAGAGAGAGAGAGAGAGAGAGAGAGAGAGAGAAGAGGAGAGAGACTAGAGACGAAAGTAAGAAAAAAAGACCGATGTTTTAATGTCAGGCCTCTGGCCCATAACATGGGAGCAACAGTACAATGGAAATCATTTAGACTGAACAGACTGTATCCGTATGTTGAACGCTTTGTAAACAAAATAAGACAACCGTCAAACAATACCTTCGTTTTTACTTAGCATGAGGGGGGAGGGGAGAGAGAGAGAGAGAGAGAGAGAGAGAGATCAAGAGAGAGAGAGAGAGAGAGAGAGAGAGAGAGAGAGAGAGAGTGAAAGAGAGAGAGAGAGAGAGAGAGAGAGAGAGAGAGGAGAGAGAATATTTGTATGCTGAAATGTCTGTTCTGGAGGTGAACATGCAGATATAGATACCGGGTTTGAAGGGGTAGATACCGACAATGCAGTGGGATGGAGGAGTAAATTGTTTTTTTTTAAATGGTGGGAAAATATCAGTGGGGGGACCAATGGAAAAGGCCAATGTCACGCACTAAAAACTAAAACAGATGAACAAGGATTTCATGTCACTGAGGTCACAAAACACTTGTCTGTGTCTTCTTGAGGACTGTATATTTATCTGTCTCAGTTTCTCTAAATCCCTGTTAAGTCAACTGGACTTTTATAAGCGTGAAATCGGAACAGCAGCCTCTCAGTACAGGCGAAGTTCTCCAAGTCTGATTTTGCTGCCTAAAAAAAAAAAAAAAAAAAAATGATTGCGGTTAGTAGAGAGTTTTGTAGGCAATGTGCTCCATATGTTCGATCAGGTGTGCTGCTTGAACTAGACCAATACGAGACCACCCGTGGTTGTGTTCTAGGAAGAGTCTAAATGAGCTGGAAAGAGTCAAGTCACTTAAAAAGGGGAGAAAGACAGTTCAGAATACAGGGCACAAAAAAATGCAATATTCCACAGAGACAACTGTGGACTGCAGCCATGGCCACTTACCCCAGGCTCCACCAAACTCTCCCTCACCACCGTGACCCGTCGTTTCCCGAGCCGGCCTCCGAAACATGAGGTCGTCCATCTTCTGGCGTTTACCCCAGCTGTGGGCCGAACAACATGTGCTCCATTCCTCGCTTGCCCAGTTGTGGACTAAACAACATAGTGTCCATTGCTCTTTTGCCTAACTGTGGCCCGAACATCATGTTGTCCATTCCTCTCTTCCCTAGCTGTGGCCCGAACATCATATTGTCCATTCCTCTCTTGCCCAGCTGAGGCCCAAAAACATCATATTGTCCATTCCTCTCTTGCCCAGCTGAGGCCCAAACATCATATTGTCCATTCCTCTCTTGCCCAGCTGAGGCCCAAACATCATATTGTCCATTCCTCTCTTCTTCCCCAGCTGAGGCCCAAACATCATATTGTCCATTCCTCTCTTCCCCAGCTGAGGCCCAAACATCATATTGTCCATCCCTCTCTTGCCCAGCTGAGGCCCAAACATCATATTGTCCATTCCTCTCTTGCCTAGCTGAGGCCCAAACATCCGGTTATCCATCCCTCTTTTCCTTAGCTGAGGTCCGTATCGCCTTCTGTCTCTTGGTCTTGTTCCTGAGTGTAGACTGGCCATCTTAGTGTCCCTCTGTCTTTTCCCCAGCTGAGGCCCGAACATTCTGTTGTCCATCCGCCGTGTGACCAACAGCAGCTGCGGGTAGTGGTGGAATCCAGCCAGCGAACGTTTGGAACGCTTTGGGTCGTTCTCGGTATTCTCTGTGTCGTCTGGTCTCGCTCCTGTGAGTTCACCGATCACTCCTTCAGATTTCTGGCCTTCGGTTCTGCTGGGAGTGAGTTTGGCTTCCAAGTGATCAGGGTCTGGTTTTCCTAGCCGGGGCAGGTACGCTGAATTGTCCATGCCTCTTTTCCCTAGCTGGGGCATGTACGCCAAGCTATCCATACCTCTTTTCCCTAGTTTGGGCATGTAAGCCAAGCTATCCATACCTCTTTCCCTAGTTGGGGCATATAAGCCAGGCTATCCATACCTCTTTTCCCTAGTTTGGGCATATACGCCAGGCTGTCCATACCTCTTTTCCCTAGTTTGGGCATGTAAGCCAAACTATCCATACCTCTTTTCCCTAGTTTGGGCATGTAAGCCAAACTATCCATACCTCTTTTCCCTAGTTTGGGCATATAAGCCAAACTATCCATACCTCTTTTCCCTAGTTGTGGCATGTACGCCAAGCCATCCATACCTCTTTTTCCTAGTTTGGGCATATAAGCCAAGCTATCCATACCTCTCTTCCCCAGTTCAGGCGTGTTTGCCGAGCTGTCCTACCTCTTTTTCCTAATTGGGGCATATACGCCAGGCTATCCATACCTCTCTTTCCTAGTTGGGGCACGTACGCCAGGCTATCCATACCTCTCTTTCTAGCTGGGGCATGTACGCCAGGCTATCCATACCTCTCTTTCCTAGCTGAGGCATGTACGCCAAGCTATCAAGACCCCTGGCGATTAACTGTGGTGGGAGATCCAGCTTTTCACTGTCTCTCTTTCCCTCTTGCGACGCGGATGCCAGAGTATCCGCCCCCACTTTTCCCAAGATATTGGAGGCCGCCCACTGGGTCAAGTTCCTGTCTTTTGCTGCTGCGTGTTGCTCTGGTGCAGAAGCCGCCAGTTTCCCTGCCTCTCCTGCCAGTGCCAGTGCATTCAGATCGCCGCGCTTCCCTAGGTAACCCAGATAACCCAAGGCATCGATGCCAGACCGTTTCATCGAGTCGGTTCCAGTCTCTGTGTGATCCACTGGGGGGATTGGCTGTTTCAGCTGTTTCAAAGCAATCTCGTCCTCGGAATCCTCGTTGTCTGTTCCCTGCGGAGCGTTCATATCCTGTCCACGTTTTCGCAGTTTCCCAGTAAACAGGCTGGAATCCATGGAAGCGCGCTTGGCGTTGGGAACAACTGCTGAGGTACCGCCAGGGGAAAGGTTCTGTTTGTCTTGGGAAGGAGGAGTACCGTTCGGATCTGACGCCCGCGATAGAGACGCTGTGCACAGCAGCAGGCAGAGCAGGAGGGAGGCTGCGCGGGTCCATGCTGCCTTCATCATTGTTTGTGGGCTGCCGGAGGCAGTAGTTAGTGTGTTGGGGCGTCTGGGATGTGAGAGATGGATGCCTCTGTGGGGTGGCTGCTTCGCAATGTCAGGTTTTCTCTCCGGGGGTTTCTTCCTCCTGTGTGTGTGTGTGTGTGTGTGTGTGTGTGTGTGTGTGTGTGTGTGTGTGTGTGTGTGTGTAGGCTGACGAAGATGGTGGTACTGTCGACGCTTTTTTTTGTATGGGGAGAGATATTTCTTTGGGTAGCTGGACAGAGCCGCTCAGCTGATATCTTTCTGTAACTGGACAACGGTGATCAGGTTGAAGGTCACCTGAAACAGAAAAAAAAACCCATCATCATTGTATGGAACGAATTTAGTACTGCTTTTAAGTAGCGTTGTATTGTACCGTGTTGTGTCGTGTTGCGCGCTGTGTCGTACTGTGTTGTAAGGTATTGCGATGTGCTTTGTTGTATTTGTTGTGTATTGTTGTATTGCATTCTACTGCTTTGTAATGTTTGATATTGTACTGCGTTGTAGTGTAGTTGATTGTGGCCTACCGTGCACTGGTGGGCTGTGGTTGTGTTTTGTTTGTCTTTATCGTACTGTCTTGTATTGCAATGCATTGCATTGCAAATTTTTTTTGTAGTTATCTTGCAGTATGGTCTTTTCTGGTGTGTTTCACTGTATTGTGTGTGGTATTGCGCAGTATTGCAGACTACCTCGAAAAGTCATAATGCTATTCAAATAGTACTCAACAGAGTCGTATCACAATTTCATTTTGCATCGTACCGTATCGTAGTACATTGGGTCGCACTGCTTTGTGTTATCTACAACAGTTTTTGTATTGTTTAGCATGCGTTGTAGTGTGGTGTCTTTTAGATTAGATTATATAGGCCAGACAGGCTGGCATAGAACACAATTTGCTTGATTTAACGAGACATTGGATTGTCTACTCATGTCTTGCCTCACTTTGTAATTCAAGGTATTACGTTTTGAGTTGTTCCATGATGCATTGCATTGGATTAATATGCTGCTTTTCAGGGTAGTGTTATCATCTTAATGTGTTATACTGCACTGGGTTTGTTGGAATACATTGATATGTGTTGTACTGTGGTGCATTCCATTGTGTTGTATGTGTACTTGTTCCTTATGTATTGCGCTGCTCTAATAATTACAGTTTGCTGGACGTGACCAAATTTCTTTGGATTGGATTACGTGGGATTACATTGCACTGTACACAATTTCTTTGGAGTGGATTATATGGGATTACATTGCATTGTACGAATTCGTTTGGATTGGATTATATGGGTACATTACATTGTATTGTACAGATTTCTTTGGACTGGATTATATAGGATAACATGGCATTGTATACATTGTACGAATTCGTTTGGATTGGATTATATGGGATTACATTGCATTGTACAAATTCCTTTGGATTGGATTATAGGGATTGCGTTGCATTGCACACATTTCAGTGAAAAGTAACCCCAGGTTTGTATTCCACGGAGCCGATAAGAGTGTGCATATGTGCATATTGTGTCGCTTTTTATTGTGTATTTCGTTGTATAATCATGTTGCAAACAACGCATACCAAGGGACGGAATGATGTTTGCATCCTATTCTGTTGTTAGTTGTATGGGCACACGGTCTAAACCAGAAAGTGATATAGTTGTGCTACATAACGTTTTTTTTTTCGCGTTGTATTTTAATGGTATGTGCAACGCAGTACCAACAATACTGTACAGTAAAAGATGACATTGTTTTGCATTAGACTCTGTCATCTTTTACTGTACAGTATTGTTGGTACTGCGTTGCACTGCCATTTATCTAAAGCAGGAAGAACTATAGTATACAGCAGTGCTGACATGATTTATAGCCAAATCGTATGAATCAAAAAGACACGATAGAACTAACATGATTTGTCTTCGCACTGCTGTGTTACATTCGGTTACACTGTATTGCATCGCGTAGCATTGTAACACACTGTATTACATAATATTGTGCCGCATAGTATAGTATTACACGGGCACTGCATCTCATCGTTTTCCTTGTTTTTAATATTTCGGTTACGATCCCTTATTTTGCCATTGAAGTAAAAAAATCGCATCGGCAGACTATCGAGCAATTTGCCTCATGTTATGTTTATAATCTTATTTTTGAAACAACATTCTTATCTTCTATTTTTTTTGTGATGCCAAAACTGTTGTTTGTCGTCTGTGAGTTCGTTGGCATCTCACTACCACCTTGACAGACGGCTTTTGCAGGTGAAAGCCAAGCATAAGTAGGTCACCGGACTTTGGCGAACTCAGCTTATGATGTAATGAGTTTTTTTTTTTTAAATAGAAAAGAAACACAGAGAAATATTGCAAATCCGAATCATGCTGGCGCAAAAACATAAAAAACGATCATTCTTCGCTTCCCATTTTAACGTTTGCCGTTCTGGAGGTACAGTGTGATGTAAGATCTCCCCCCCCCCCCCCCCCCCCCCCCCCCCCCCCCCCACACACACACACACACACACACATACACACACACCATCATACCCTTCCCTATTTCTCCTGGAATAGTGATTCATATAACTGTAAGTGTGTGTGTGGACATAAGCCCTGAACAAACCAACTAACATAGAGGCAAACTTACAAGAGGAAGACAATCTGAAAAGTAAACGGTGTCTATTCGAGGAAATGAAAACATCTTCCGATAAAAGAACCCATCCCCTGCGAGGCCAAAGCTTTCCAGCACAAACTTGAAATTATCTCCCTTATCGGACACTGCTATTATTAGTCTTGAACGACCGGTTTCAGTGAGATTATAGCGTGGTGATGGTTTCCTTCCGCGGGGAATTAATCTCAATCTTACGGACCCCCCAAAATGTAATGACGCGTAGATGTAAGCTCCGTAAATAATGTTGTAAACTCGGGTTATGACCCGCCCGACTAGTCATGAGGT
>JADBJO010005058.1:142500-152500 GCA_016801955.1 Conus betulinus | reverse complement strand
AGGGAGTGGGAGGATCCTCTCTTGTGTCTCTGTCCCTCTCTCTTCTCTCTCTCTCCTCTATCTCTCTCTCTCTCTCTCTCTCTATGTGTCTGTTCTTCGACCCCCTCTCTCTGTCTCTCTGTCTCTCTCTATCTCTCTCTCTCTTTGTCTGCCTCTGTCTCCTTCTATACTCTGTTCTCTCTCTGTCTCTGTCTGTCCAGGTATCTGTCTTGGTCTCTGTATTTTCATGTTTTTTAGCTCTCGATCTCTCAGTTTTCTACTATATGCTTCTGGCTCTCTCCTCTCTCGTCATCTCTCTGGCCTCTCTCTCTCTCTCTCTCTCTCTCTCTCCTCGTCACTGTGGTGTGTGTGTGTGTGTGTGTGTGTTGTGTGTGTGTGTGTGTGTGTGTGTGTGTGCTCAGTTTTCTGTGGTCTCTTTGTGTCTCCTGTCCATTGGTCTCGCTGCTTTTGGACTCTGTCTCTCCGCCGTCTGTCTGTCTGTCTACCTTGTCAGTTTGTCTGCCTGTCTGTCTGTCTGTGTCTGTCGCTGTCTTACTTTGTCTCTGTATTTCTTCTGTCCCTTTCTCTGTCTCTGTCTGTCTTTGTTTCTGTGTCTCTTCTTTGTCAGTCTCTGTCTGTCTCTGCTTGTCTGTTTGCATGTCTCCCTGTCCTGTGTCTGTCTGTCTCTGTCTCTCTCTTCAAGCAGCGTGACTTTAATTTAGACCTTATGTGTGTGTTTGTGCGCGCACGCGTGTATGCGTGCGTGCATGCATGCGTGCGCGCGCGCGCGAGCGCGCGCGCGCGTGTGTGTGTGTGTGTTTTGTGTTTGTGTGTGTGTGTGAGTGTGCTTGTGTGTGTGTGTGTGTGTGTGTGTGTGTGTGTGTGTGTTGTGTGTGTGCGTGTGAATATGCGAGCATGTGCACATGTGCGTGCGCAAGCGCGTACGTGCATGCTTGCGTTGCATATTTGTGTGTGAGTGTGTGGTGTGTGTGTGTGTGTGTGTGTGTGAGGAAGGGAGAGTGTGACACAGAAATACAAATACAGTGGGACAGGGGGTATGAGAGATATGGGGGTATTACTGAAGCTGATTCTAAATCATGTGTGTGTGTGTGTGGGGGGGGGGTGGGGGCGGGGGGGGGGGTCAAATAGGTGGAGAGAGAGAGAGAGAGAGGGGGGGGGGAATGGAGGGGAAGGGGGGGGGGTTCCTTCTCACGGCAGTCTGATACTGATAATGTTCCATGGAGCACTGCTGCTGACAATGACAGAGAGGGTCCTGTGTGTAGCTGTGTCTGGGGCTGAACAGGGAAAGGACACCAAGGGAGCCATGGAAGCCTCAGCAAGAGAGAGAGAGAGAGAGAGGAGAGAGAGAGAGAGAGAGAAGAGAGAGATGAGAGAGAGAGAAACTCAGACAATGGAAGAAAAAAAGGAGGATAGACTCGAATAAACGGTGGACAAAAATAAACAAAAGAGAAAGATTTAAGTGCATGTAAAATAGCACAATATCAAAGGTGGACAGAAAAAAGAAAGGGAAAGAATGTATATATATATATATATATGTTGTGTGTGTGTGTGTGTGTGTGTGTGTGTGTGTGTGTGTGTGTGGTGTGTGTGTGAGTGCATGAGTGTAGAGTCCCCCCCCCCCAACCTCTGGTTCTGCCTCTCAACCCTTTCTCCCAAATCACCCACCTCCGTCTTTAGCATCATTGCAACATGTCTTCCCGAGTTTCAGGAAGAATGTGTATGCCCATCAGATTACTTCATTGTAAGTTTATTCTTATTTTTTTCTTTTTTTTTTTTCTTTTTTTTTTTTCCCCTCGTTCCCCTTTTATTATCCCAGTTTCGCCCTAACCTTTCAGAAAATTGCAATAATGTGAAAAGCAAACACACACACGCACGTGTGTGTGTGTGTGTGTGTGTGTGTGTGTGGTGTGTTTGTGTGTGTGCGTGCGCGTGGGGGGTGTGGGGGGGGGGGGGGGGGGGGGTTGCTCACGATAGATGAAGGTCATCTCTCTGATGTGTATGCGTTTGTCAAAGTCAGGTCTGAGAGAAGTCCGAGAAATAGGCCCTGTTTTCGTGAGGGTAAAGTGAAGAAAGCTTCGTCTCTTTTAATCCCCCCCTGTGCGTGTTTCGCGTGTGGGTGTGTCGTTCGTGTTGTGTGTGCGTGTGTTGTGAGTTGTGTGTGTGTGTGCGTGTAGTGTGTGTGTGTGCTTGCATGTGTGGTGTGTGTGTGTGGTGTGCGTGTGGGTGTTTATGTGTGCTTGTGTTGTTTGTGTTGTGTGTGGTTGTGCGGGCTTGGTTTGCCTGTGTGGTGTGCTGTGTGCTGTTGTGCTAGTGCTGGTGTTGATCGTGTGTGTGTGTTCGGTGTGCGGATGGTGATGGTGCGGGTGCATGTGCTGTGCGTGTTTCTGTATGTGTGTGTTGATGTGGTGTTTCTGTCTATTTTTGTTGCGAGGTGCGTTGTGTGAGCGAGCATTTGTCCAGGCTTGTGCACTTAATGTTTGTCTCGGGCTGTGCTATGTCGCGCCGCGTGCATGTGGTGCATGCACGTGTATTCTCTGGGGTTTTCCTCACCCTTTCTTTTTTTTGTTTTGTGCCGCTGATGAGAAACTCGGATGGACTGTGAAATGTAACCATACCTTCATGACCCTCCCTGCCCCCAGTGCACGCTATAGGGCTCCCACAGCCACAATGTGGGGGGGGGGGAGGTGACAGCGCCNGACGCCACAATACTACGGTGATGATGATGATGGTAACGATGATGATGATGATGATGATGATGATGATGAGATGATGATTCCGCGGCTGATACGATGGTGATGATGGCATTTGGGAGACGATAAGCATGATACTGATTATGATGATGGGATTTTGATGTTGGGCACCGAACCCGTTAGAGATTTTTGGCTACACCCAAAAAGAAAGAGAGACATAGAAAAGAAGAAAAAAAAAAGAAAGAAAACAAAGTGAAAAAAAGGAAAAAAAAAGAAAAGAATGGAAAAGAAAGACAGAAGAAGAAAAGAGATCGATGCCCCAAGGAAATCGGAAAAAAAATGGGTTAAAGAGAAAAAAAAAATAGAAAAGAAAAGTGGTTTATCAAATCGTGGAAACACTTTTAAAAGGAAAGAAACACAGACAGAAAAAATTGAAGCGAATAGAAATGGGACCAAGAGAAAACGGAAAAGTGGTTTATCAAAGGTGTTAAAACAGAAAAAAAGATAGAAAGAAAAAATAATGTAAATGCAACAGGGAATTCCATTAGAGCACTTTTGTCCCCCCACCGCAAACCCTCATACTCTCCTTCAGAACTTCGTTTCACCTCCCATCTCTCTCTCTCTCTCTCTCTCTCTCTCTCTCTCTCTCTCTCTCTCTCTCTCTCTCTCTCTCTCTCTCTGTATGTCTGTCTGTCTCTTTTTCTCTCCGTTTCTCTGTCTCTGTCTGTCTGTCTGTCTGTCTCTCTCTCTCTCTCTATCTGTGTGTGTGTGTGTGTGTGTGTGTGTGGTGTGTGTGTGTGTGTGTGGTGTGTTGTGTGTGCGTGCGCACATGCTTACAGGTCAGTCTGGATGTAGCATACTTTTAACCCCTTTGGATGCCATGGATTACAGGGGTCGTTTACGGGCAGGAATGATAGGGTTAACTACAGCTGGGTATTATTTTGTTCGTCCGTCGGGGTGTAGCACTCCGGTCTACTACTAACTCCTTGCGTGACATTGGTTTCACAGTCGTATGAGTTAAGAGCGGTAGGGCTAACCACACAAGGATGACGTGTTGCTCTGTGCGTATATAGCTCACTCTCGTTAACCCAATAAGAGCCGTGGATCTCAGGATCGTTTGTGGCAGGAGTGGTAGGGTTAATCATGCTCAGAATTGTTTGTTGATTAGATATCTGTGGGTGTAACAGACTGTCAATCCCCGTGTGCTTTTGGTTTCAGGGTCGTTTTAGGAAGGAGCGGAAGGGATAGCTATGTCTGGGTACTGCTTGCTGGTCTGTGGGGATATAGTATAATTTCAACACCACGAATGTCATGAGTTTCAGTCATGGTGTGAGAGGAGTGGTAGTGTTTAATCCAGGTCCAGGTTTTATTCGATTTTCTGTATGGGCTTGACATGGGTTTGCAGGATCCGTGTAGCAGAAGTGGTAGGGTTAACCATGCCCAGGTATTGTTTGATTTTCTGTCTGGGTGTGACATACTATTAACCCCATGAGTGCTATGGGTTTGCAGGGTTGTGTGTAGCAGAAGTGGTAGGGTTAACCATGCCCAGGTATTATTTGATTTTTCTGTCTGGGTATGACATACTGTTAACCGCATGAGTGCTATGGATTGCAGGGTTGTGCGTTACAGGGAGTGGTAGGGTTAATCATGCCGAGATGTTTAATTTTCTGTATGGGTGTAACATACTATTAACCCCATGAGTGCCATTGGGATTGCAGGGTCGTGTGTAGCAGGAGTGGTAGGGTTAATCACGCCGAGATGTTTGATGTTTGGTATGGGTGTGACGTACTATTAACCCATGAGTGCCATGGGTTTGCAGGGTCGTGTGTAGCAGGAGTGGTGGGGTTAACCATGCCGAGGTATTGCCTGTTTGGTGATACGGTGAATACCGCCTCCAGAATGGAATCCACGGGAGCGGGTGAGGATGAAGTCTGTCTGTCTGTCTGTCTGTGTGTGTCTGCCTGCCTGCCTGTCTGTCTGTTGGTCTGGCTCTGTTGTTTTTTTCTCCATCTCTGTTTCTCTGTCCCTGTCTATTCCGTATTGCTCTGAACTGTGATGTGATGTGATGTGATGTGATGTGATGTGATGTGTGTGTGTGTGTGTGTGTGTGTGTGTGTGTACGTGTGTGTGTACGTGAGTGAGTGCGTGCATACGTACGTGTATAACAATATGTTAATCTGACAGTAAATGGTTGAGTCAGTCAGTCAGTGTGCGTGTGTGTGTGCGTGCGTGTGTGTGTGTGTGTGTGTGTGTGTGTGTGTGTGTGTGTGTGTGTGTGTGTTTGTGCGTGCAAGCGTACGTGTATGTGTGTGTGTGTGTGTGTGCGTGCGGCGGTGGGGGGTGGGGGTAGGGGGTACGTGCGTGTCTATTATATTTATATTGTGTGTGTGTGTGTGTGTGTGCGTGCATGCGTGCGGGTATGCATGCGTACGTGCGTGCTATGCGTCCGTGCGTCCGTCCGTGCGTGCGTGAGTGCGTCTGTATGTGTGTATGTCTATCTGTGTGTGCGTGCGCTTGTGCGTGTGAGTGCGTGCGTGAGTGTGTGTGTGTGTGTGTGTGTGTGTGTGTGTGTGTGTGTGTGTGTGTGTGTGTGTGTGTGTGTAATGAGGGAATGTGTTGTGTGTGTGTGTGTGTGTGTGTCTACGTGTGTGTGTGTGTGTGTGTGTGTGTGTGTGTGTGTGTGGTGTGTGTGTGTGTGTGTGTGTGTGTGTGGTATGTGGTGTGTGTGTGTGTGTGTGTGTGTGTGTGTGTGTGTGTGTGTGTGTGTGTGTGTGTGTGTGTTTTCCAGCGTTCCGTATCCATGTCAGTCAAGTGTGTAAAGAACTGCTGGATGAACTGGGAGGATACGACCTGGACTACAGAGGCAAAACAGAACTAAAGGTATTGGCTTTTGAGATTCTGCGACACAGACAGACAGACAGACAGACAGACAGACAGACAGACAGGCAGGCAGGCAGACAAACAGGCAGACAGACAGACAGACAGACAGACAAACAGGCAGACAGACAGGCAGACAGACAGACAGACAGATACCGACCGACAGACAGAGGTTACTGAGTGGGGAGATGAAGATGGTCATAGGACGAGAAGAGGATCGCTACACAATTGTAAGAAGATGGTAGCATAATGATAGGAGTTCCACATGCCTAGATGATGGCATGAAGTTTGCGAAAGATATGGACGAAGATGGCCCTGTGCCAGTGAGAGGGTAAGAACATAGTTGAAAGAGGCTAGTTATGCATTGATAGAATGGCGACGGGCTGGTGGTGAAAATAGCATCATGCTGGTAAGATGGCGATAGCGTGGTGGTAAGAGGATGTAGCATACTACTTTGGGGAGGTACCAGGCTGGTAAGAAGATGGTAACATCGAGGTAAGAGGATGGCATCCTGTGGTAAGAGGAAGGTGGCGTGATGAGGAGAATTTGGTAGTGTGTTTGGTAGTCATGGGATGGTCACCTGATGGTAAGAGGACTGTAACATTTTGGTAAGAGATGGTAACAGAGCGGTATAAGATAACATTGTCATGGCAGGAAATTGTGCAACGTTAGTGTCATTAATTGCTGTGTGTGGGTAAAAGAGTGATCACGTGTTGGTGAAAATAAACCACGTGGTGGGGAAATGATGTGTAACCTTATACGGTAATTGATCGCAGAGTAGTGGTAAGAGAGAAAGGCTGTCTGGCAGTAGAATGGAGGAAATGAAAAGAAAAAACATTGTGAAGATGTGAGGATGGTAACAATTGCAAAAAAAAAAAAATAGCATGAGCTCTGCACCATAATGATAAAAGAATGGTGGCTCTGCAACATAATGCTAAGAGGATGGTAAGCTCTGCAACATATTGCTTAAAGGACGGTAAACTCTGTAACATAATGGTAAAAGAATGGTAAGCTCTGCAACACAATGCTACGAGGATGTTAAACTCTCCAACATAATGCTAAGAGGATGGTAAGCTCTGCAACATAATGCTAAAGGAATGGTAAGCTCTGCAACAATGCTAAAAGACTTACAAGCTCTGCAACATAATGCTAAGAGGATGGCAAGCTCTGCAACATAATGCTAAAACAAAGGTAAGCTCTGCAACACAATGCTACGAGGATGTTAAACTTTGCAACATAATGCTAAGAGGATGGTAAGCTCTGCAACATAATGCTAAAGGAATGGTAAGCTCTGCAACAATGCTAAAAGACTTACAAGCTCTGCAACATAATGCTAAGAGGATGGCAAGCTCTGCAACATAATGCTAAAACAAAGGTAAGAAGAGGACGGTCAGCTCTGCAACATAATGCTAAGAGGATGGTAAGCTCTGCAACATAATGCTAAAAGAATGGTAAACAAATGCTAAGAGGATGGTAAGCTCTGCAACATAATGCTAAGAGGGATGGTAAGCTCTGCAACATAATGCTAAGAGGATGGTAAGCTCAGCCACATAATGCTAAGAGGATGGTAAGCTCAGCAATGCACTATAATGCTAAAAAAATGGTAAGCACTGCAACATAATGCTAAGAGGATGGTAAGCTCAGCAATGCAACGTAATGCTAAAAAAGGGTAAGCTCTACAACATAATGCTAAGCGGATGGTCTGCAACATAATGCTAAGAGGATGATCTGCAATAGAAATGCTAAGAGGACAGTAAGCTCTGCAACATAATGCTAAGAGGATGGTAAGCTCTGCAACATATTTCTAAGAGGATGGTAAAGCTCTGCAACATAATGCTAAGAGGATGATAAGCACAGCAATGCAACATAATGCTGAAAGAATGGTAAGCTCTGCAACACAATGCTAAGAGGATAGTAAGCTCTGCAACATAATGCTAAGAGGATGATAAGCTCAGCAATGCAACATAATGCTGAAAGAATTGTAAGCTCTGCAACACAATGTAAGAGGATAATAAGCTCTGCAACATTATGCTAAGAGGATGGTAAGCTCAGCAACATAATGCTAAGAGGATGGTAAGCTCAGCAATGCAACATGATGCTGAAAATGGTAAGCACTGCAACATAATGCTAAGAGGATGGTAAGCTCAGCAATGCAACATAATGCCAAGAAATGGTAAGCTCTGCAACATAATGCTAAGAGGATAATCTGCATTATAATGCTAAGAGGATGGTACAAAGAGGATGGTAAGCTCAGCAATGCAACATAATGCTAAAAGAATGGTAAGCTCTGCAACATAACGCTAAGAGGATCGTCTGCAACATAATGCTAAGAGGATAATCTGCATTATAATGCTAAGAGGATGGTACGAAGAGGATGGTAAGCTCAGCAATGCAACATAATGCTAAAAATGGTAAGCACTGCAACATAATGCTAAGGGGTTGGTAAGCTCAGCAATGCAACATAATGCTAAAAGAATGGTAAGCTCTGCAACATAATGCTAATAGGATAATCTGCATTATAATGCTAAGAGGATGGTACGAAGAGGATGGTAAGCTCAGCAATGCAACATAATGCTAAAAGAATGGTAAGCTCTGCAACATAACGCTAAGAGGATCGTCTGCAACATAATGCTAAGAGGATAATCTGCATTATAATGCTAAGAGGATAGTACGAAGAGGATGGTAAGCTCTGCAACATAATGCTAAAAGAATGGTCAGCTCTGCAACATAACGCTAAAAGAATGGTAAGCTCTGCAACATAATGCTGAAAGGATGGTAAGCTGTGCAGTATAATGCTAAAAGAATGGTAGGCTCAACACAATACTAAGAGGATGGTAAGCCCGGCAATGCAACATAATGCTAAAAGAATGGTAAGCTCTGCAACATAATGCTAAGAGGATCGTAAGCTCTGCAACACAATGCTAAGAGGATGGTCTGCAGCATAATGCTAAGAGGATGATCTGCAACATAATGCTAAGACGATGGTAACGTGATGGTAGTAGCAACATCAGGCGGTGGTGACAGACAGGATGGTAACGAGGTAGTAAGATGATGGTAAAATGAGGGTAAAACGCTGTAGCTCACACTGTGGTAGATAGTTACATTCTGTTATGAAGACGGTGGCACGGTGTATGAGGCCGGTAATAAGGCGGTAATGTGTTGGTAATGAGATGGAAAAGAGATGGTAACATAGTGGGATGAACACTGTAATATGGTGGTGAGAGGATGGTAAGAAGGTGGTAATACAGTGGTAAGAGGACAGTAAGGGGGTAGGTAGCAAGTTGATGACAAAAACAACAAGCATAATAGCAAAAGACTGGCAACTTAAGGCCAAAACTTTGCAACGTAATGGCAAAAGTTTGTCAACATAGCAAGAGGATACGCAACATAATAGCAAGAGGGTGGACAGCATAATGGCAAGAGGATGGGCAGCATAATGGCAAGAGGATGGACAGCATAATGGTTTCACTAATGTGATATTAGACGAGGAGAGAGAGAGAGAGAGAGAGAGAGAGAGAGAGAGAGAGAGAGAGAGAGAGAGAGAGAGAGAGAGAGAGAGAGAGTCTTATGTAGGCCTATGCATGCATGCTGGAATGCGTGTTCAAATGTTGTGTGCATAATATAAGACAATATTAATAATTCAGCATTTTCACATTAGAGTAACTGTCTAACTGGACTACAAATTAAAGAAAGGATAACTTTAAAAGCGAACTCTAAGTTAGGAAAATATCCGAAAGAGACATGCCTGATAATGACGGTAAGTATGCTTGAAGGGGCAAACAACCAAACAAGACATGAATGCTAGTTAATCTTTTCTCGCCACAAATACATTTTGCGTTATTACTGTACTTGGTTTTTAAAGCATCAAGTTTTATTCTATAGTATACAGAAATAAAATTTCTGTATTGATGCAAATTACTTATTTTAATATTAGGGTTAATAATAAAGCTTTCAAGACATAACAGCTGAGTGTTATTTGCATTAATAGCTAGACCTTGTTGATTGTTTGTTTCCTGAATCGATTATAAATTGTTTGTTTTAACATGTTATATCCCTTTTGTAAAGTAAGATGCAAATATAAAGGCGTCACTGAGTTTTCATTCCTAGCACCTCTTTTGCTTTTCTGTCAACAAGTTTGTTGCCCGAAAATTACACCACAATGTGAGGGATCCAACAGAATGTGACTTCCGTTCCTTTGCACATTAATACATGAATAAGATGGCATATTTCCTTTAAAATGGGAGTATTATTGAGTGAGTTAGAGAACTTTATAGACTGTAGAACAGACATCGAATCGACCATAAAGACACTTTAAAACAATTGAGTGTGGTAAATCAATTAAATAAGGATAAAACATCCTCTATAAGTTCTCATAGTAGATGCATGGAAAGGAACACCAAGACACAGTTTATAGGCCTTGCTATCTATACTTT
>JADBJO010005058.1:122500-127500 GCA_016801955.1 Conus betulinus | reverse complement strand
AGTGTAGTGTAGTGTAGTGTAGTGTAGTGTAGCGCAGTGTAGAGCTGAGCAGCCCGGTGCTATGTACTGTAGCGTGGTATAGTGTGGTGTGGTATAGTGTGGTGTGGTGTGGTATAGTGTTGTGGTGTGGTATAGTGTGGTGTGGTGTGGTGTGTGGCGTGGTGTGGTATAGTGTGGTGTGGTGTGTGGTGTGGTGTGTGTGGTGTGGTGTGGTGTGTGGTGTGGTATAGTGTAGTGTGGTGTGGTGTGGTGTGTGGCATTGTGTGGTGTGGTGTGGTGTAGTGTGTTGGTATAGTATGGTGTGGTGTGGTGTGGTGTGTAGTGTGGTATAGTGTAGTGTGGTGTGGTGTGTGGTATTGTGTGGTGTGGTGTAGAGCTGTGCAGTGCAGTGATAGTACAAGGATAGTGCAAGTTAGTGCGGGCAGTGCCATGCGAAGTGAAGTATCGTCCTGATAACTTGGTCTGAGCGAGGCGTGGGTGGGTCACCACCTATTTCTACTTTTTTTTTTCTTTTTTTTCCCCTTTTTTTCTTTTCTTTTTTTTTTTTTTTTGATTAACGGCTAAAGTTGTTTTTGTTTCTCCTTTTCATTTTTTTTTTTTTTTCCCATATTCTTTCCCCCTTTTTTTCCCCTTGCAGATTTTGGTCCAAGTTAACTCCCTTGACGCCCTTTTCTTTGTGTGCCACCTCAGTGGTATGGCACCCACGACGCTCTTTTCGACTTTTTCACCCCCCCCCCCCCCCCACACACACAATCCCTTACCCTCCTCCGTCCACAGCCACAGCCACAACCCGACCCGGCCCGCCGCAGCCCCAGCACGGGCAATCCACAAGGAGTAGTGAATGTGCAGTCACCATGATGCAACCCACCGGAGGAGACACTGCGCTGCTGCCGAGTAGGTCACTTCGGTGGAGTTCAGTGGTGCCTGTTCTGATACAACAATAAGCAGGACAGCACCTTCTGAGACCCTTACTGACGACAACAATTGCTCAGTCGCGGAGCCTGCGTGAGTGAGCTTTCACTTTGAAGCGTGCCGGTCCCCCCCCCCCCCCCCCCCCCCCCCCCCCCCAACAACAGTCCCCATAAATTTGCCGATACCGGTGACCCCGACATAACCAAAACCAAGGTCACATGAGGGGAGAGGACATCGAAACTGAGGTCACCGTTACAACAGAGCAAGAAGATCCACAGACTTTGAGATTTTTTTTTTTGTCTAATGCTGATCGATGAGGATGATAAAGATGGTGTTTTCGGGTGTCCATTCTGGTCTGGAGAGACTGCATGACAGAGCTGTTACTTGACGATTGCTCTTGTAATATATCCCGGCGTCAAACAGGCTCGTGCGATACAACGAAACCTGCAGTACTGGTCAGGAAATTCGAGCAGCACTCTCAGAGACTGTGTGACTTAGCCATCCTTGTTAAACCTACAGCAACCTTAACTCTACGTAGTAGAGGCAAAAAAAAAAAAAATTCCACAAATAAATGGCTCTGATGGGATCCGAACCCACAACCTCCCATGTCCTCGATGCTAACCACTTCGCTACGGCGGCTAATTCCCCTGACGCCTTGGTTTCTTTATGTGTGGCAGATGCATGCAGCACTCCGGACCTCGGGTCTTTCTTCTCTTCCAAAACACAAACACTCGGAGCACCATGTAGGATTTAGTGCAAAGGGAGGCAAGAGAATCCCCGGACTCCAAAAGCAAACCGGCGGTTCCCTCCCTTCCTTGCTTGCTATGGCGTAGTCAACTAGACTGGGCTTGCTGGGCCTACCTGATCCGGATTCTTTTGATCCGGATCAGAGAAGCCGAGAATCCTTGGTGCTTTTGATCCAGTAATTTCTCTTCTGCTGGTCTTCCTTATTCTGCTGCACTGTCGTCTAAAACATATCGGGAACACGTCAGCGGATCTGTGGGTTCTCCCTGCTGTTCGGAATTCACATAAACGCCCGCTTGTTCGTTTTTTTGCGTCCGGAAGTTGGTGATGGAATTTTCCGTGTGTGCAAGATGTTATGCTTGCGTTTACATATGGAACCTCGGTTTATAGTCTCATTCGAAGGACTGTATGGGAAATGGAGTCAGAACCAATGTTAACTCCGAGGGAAAAATCCCCTTGTACCGAAACGGCCCAGCGGAGATTCGAACCGCAACCCCAGGATCACCAAGATTACGAGTCCGGTGCTCTACCACTGAGTTATTCCGACCCCCCTCCAACTTGTTATGATCTCTGTGTACATTCTTTGCAGTTCTATAACGCATAAACCACCTTCTTCGGCAATACTTTTAATTTTTGCTGCAGATGCCTGTTGGTTAGGTTTTTTTTTTTTCTTTTTTGCTTCTGCTCTCTCTGTAGTTTGTGCAATGATAATCGTGGCAAAAAATCATAATGATAATAATATCAATGATACGAATGCTGATGATAACAAGAATAAAAATGATGACCCTAATGACAGTAATGATAATACAGTAATGATAATTAGAAACAACAACGAAAACAACAAGAACATAATGATGATTACAACAACAACAATTATAAAGATAATAACGATAACAATAATAATAATAACAGTAATAATAATAATATAATAATAATAATAATAGTAATAGCATGCAAGATATCAAATTTACAACCTTCATTTGACATAGAAGCTATCAATTCTTTTTTTTTTTCACCTGGTATACGATGCATCAAACATACCCTTCACGTGAAATGTAAAGTATCAAATGTACCTCTCACCTAATGCACGGGCTCTCCGGTATATAGAGAGTATCAAACAAACGTTCCACGTGAGATGTAATGGATAGAATATACGATTCACCTAACACGTCAAATAATAAATCTGTCTTCCTTGACAAGTGAATTTCCTAATATCCTAAACCATACAGGAACTGCACACGTTGAGCAGGAAGACAACACCAGTCCTGCAGTGGATTCCCTCCCACTGTGGTACTGCAGGAAATGAAGAGGCAGACAGACTCTCCACGGCGGGCAGCCAACAAGACTAAATAGCCCATGCTGTATCCTACAGAGAGGCGAAGACCATCATCCGCAGCCAGTTCAGGACAGCATGGAGAGAAAGACTACAGACGGAGGTAGAGAAGGATGACATTCACCATCTTGAGCGTGCCCAGCAAGTCGCCATCTTCAGACTAAGAACTGGACACTGTCAGTTGCTCTCCCACCTCTATCGCCTGAATGTTTCGCACACAGATGAGTGCCCATGTGGCACTGGCCCACAAAACCCAGCCCACGTACTTCAGTGCTGTCCCACGTTCGACAGCCTGCGGCGTGAGTTTTGGCCCGGTGCAGCGGAACACCAAGAAAAAAGCTGTGGGGAACGACGGACTCACTCCGACGGACCGCTGACTTTGCCCAAGCTACCGGACTTTGTATCTGACCAGCAGCATGACCAGGGAACACAGGAGAAGAAGGAGTAGTATCCTAAATCCTTTACATATCCTTCGCTTACTTAGACAAATATTTACTGACTGAATTACATTGACAGCCCTGATTAGTATGGCATCGTGGATTATGTACAGATGTGGTGTGGTGTACATTGATCAGTCAGTCTCAAGATGTCAAGATCGAAGATAAGCTGAAGCATAAGACAAACAGAGGGCCGGAATAGCTCAACGGTAGAGTACAGGACTCGTAATTCCCTCGGAGTTAACATTGGTTCTGACTCCATTCCTATACAGTCCTTCAAATGAGACTATAAACCGAGGTTCTGTGTGTGAACGCACACATGACATCTTGCACACGCGTAAAATCCCCATCACCAACTTTCGAAAGAGAAGGCAAGTTTGCCCGTTCGTTTGGATGACACGTTACACATAACATGCACCTTCCTGGAGGTTGGAGTACGTCTGCCTTAATGGCGGGATGAAAAAAAAGGTCATACACACAAAACTCCACTCCCTTTGTTGGGTAGATGGGATTAATCCTTGCCTGTCTATATAGGGAGTGTCCACAGGAGTATCAGCCTGTGTACGCAGAAAAGGGGAAAAAAAGATATAAATTAATTCAAAAAGAGAAAGAAAATTAGGTGATTGACAGTGTGACAGAAGACATGGTTCAATGAACAAAAATAAGCAGACCGTAACTTTGTACATTATTTAATAAGATATGGTAGGAAAGATATGGTCTGGGTCACAGCTGGAGGAGTCAAAAGATAACAATTTTTCTTTCTGTCGACAGAATACATCAGTATTTTTTTCCGGTCGACAAAATACATAAGCATTTCTTACTGTCGATAAAATACATCAGTGCTTTCATTCTTTCGCCAAAATACATCAGTCTTTCTTTCTGCTGACAAAATACATCAGTATTATTTTCTTTCGACAAGATACATCGGTCTTTCTTTCTGTCGACAAAATACATCATTATTTCTTTCTGTCGGCAAAGTACACCAGTATTTCCTTCTGTCGGCAAAATACACCAGTATTTTCCTTCTGTCGACAAAAACACATCATTATTTCTTCTGTCGACAAAATACATCAGTATTTCATTCTGTCGCACAAATCCGCCAGTATTTCTTACTGTCGCCAAAATACCTTCAGTATTTCTTACTGTCGCCACATTCATCCCATAGGCGCTGAAAACAGCACTATGACTTGAGGAAAGAAAAGCATGTGTCAGACAGACAGTACAGAAGAATTTTGAAAAGAAATGAAAAGAACGACCAAGTAAAGGATCAAGAAAAGCAATTTTCAAAAGAAATGAAAAGAACGACTAAGTAAAGAATCAAGAAAAGCAATTTTCAAAAGAAATGAAAAGAACGACCAAGTAAAGAATTTTTTTTTTTTTAAAAGCAATTTTCAAAAGAAATGAAAAGAATGACCAAGTGATGAATCAAGAAAAGCAATTTTGAAAGAAATGAAAAGAACGACAAAGTAAAGATTTTTTTAAAAGCAATTTTCAAAAGAAATGAAAAGAACGACGAAGTAAAGAATGAAGAAAAGCACTTTTCAAAAGAAATGAAAAGAACGACCAAGTAAAGA
>JADBJO010005058.1:105000-117500 GCA_016801955.1 Conus betulinus | reverse complement strand
TGGTTCTCTCAGCTGTCAGGGAGAAAGGTGTTAGTTCTCTCACCTGTCTGGGAGAAAGGTGTACGTTAGTTCTCTCAGCTGTCAGGGAGAAAGGTGTATGTTAGTTCTCTCATCTGTCAGGCAGAAAAGTGTTAGTTCTCTCACCTGTCAGGCAGAAAGGTGTTAGTTCTCTCACCTCTCAGGCAAAAAGGAGTTAGTTCTCTCACCTGTCAGGCAGAAAAGGTGTTAGTTCTCTCACCTGTCAGGCAGAAAGGTGTGGGGGATCGGGGTAGATGTCCGGGTCGTGGGTGGCGGTGTAGACAGCGAGAATGACGCCCATGCCTCTGGGAATGGTATAGCCCTGGAGCTGTATCGACTTCGCCGCCAGTCGGCTGATACTGTTCAGGGCATGGGAATGGTATGATGAGAAAGATGAGGAGGGAGGGAGTGCTTGAGTGGGAGGAGGAGGGAAATGATGTGACGTCAAAGATCATGACTAGCCACGCTGCTGCTGCTGCTGCTCCCAATACAGCAACAGTGAGGACAAGGATCATAGTTATAATAGTAGTAATGACAAGAATAGTGATAATCATAACGATGACACTAATGATAATGATTATAACAATGACAAGAACATCATCACCATCATCATCAACGACAACTACAGCAACAGTAATAATGGTAATAATAATAATAATAATAATAATAATTATATAATAATAATAATAATAATGATGATGATGATGATGATGATGATGATGATGATGATGATGATGATGATGATGATGATGAGGATGCCAGTGAGAACAATAACAACAACAACAGCGTAACACATCGACAACAACATCAAGAAGAAGAAGAAGAAAAGCAGCAGCAGCAGCAGCAGCAGCAGCAACAACAACAACAACAACAACAACAACAACAACAACAACAACAACAACAACAACAACAACAACAACAACAACAACAACAGCAGCAGCAGCAGCAGCAGCAGCAGCAGCAGCAGCAGCAATGAGAAGAGAAGAAGAAGAAGAAGAAGAAGAAGAAGAAGAGAGGAAGAAGAGAGGAAGAAGAAGAAGATTTTCATTGTTTCTGTTGTTATTACTAT
Source organism: Conus betulinus (assembly GCA_016801955.1). Classification (NCBI taxonomy): domain Eukaryota; kingdom Metazoa; phylum Mollusca; class Gastropoda; order Neogastropoda; family Conidae; genus Conus; species Conus betulinus. The sequence goes on along the minus strand of JADBJO010005058.1, from coordinate 116,413 downwards.
CGTTGTTAGCATTATTACTATCGTTATCATTATCATAATAATCAACATGATCACTATCATTGTCTTCACTGTTTTTACTGTCACTACTACTACTACTACTGCTGCTGCTGCTGCTGCTGCTGCTGCTGCTGCTACTACTACTACTACTACTACTACTACTACTACTACTACTACTACTACTACTACTATGATGATGATGATGATGATGATGATGATGATGGTGATGATGATGATGATGATGATGATGATGATGATCATCATCATCATCATCATCATCATCATCATCATCATCATCATCATCATACAATCATACTGATAATCACATGATCATAAGGATACAATAACATTAATAATAGTAAAAATAATAACTGATGGGCATCCAGCGGAACTCAGACCTGTGTCAAGCTTAAACAGCACCCTAAAAAACGTCTGCCTGTTAACATCATTAGGGCTGTCTATAAAGCTGTAAATATCACAGCTACGTGAGGTAGATTTAACGTCGATACGTTTTCAAGTCGATGAAAAACCATTTTACGTCACTGTTTACGTCACATCTGTGGACACTTGTATTTTCATACTTTGCTATGAAACAGACTGAAAGCTTACAGTGTTGAAGAACGATGAGGATCCGTTGTTTGATTCAAATGCACATCATGGATCCGCCCCCAAATCTAACGAGTTTGTTCCTGGGACAGACCCTGTCTTTTGACGAAGTTTGGCGACCATAGGTTTGGTAGTTCTTGTGTAGTACTGTCAAAGAAGCAATTTAAATGGGCGCGATTTCAAACATACCTTCCTTTGGGAGGGAGGGTGGGGGGTGGGGGGGGGGTGGGTGGGGAGGTGTACATGATGATAGTAACAATATTAACAACAACAACAACAACATGAATAACAGTAATAATGATAATAACAATAATGATAACAATATCAACAACAACAATAATAATAACAATAATGATAATAATAATGATGATGATAATAATAATAGTCATCATAACAATGAAGATGCTGCTGTTGCTGCTGCTGCTGCTGCTGATGATGATGATAACAATAGCGAGGAGGAGGAGGAGGAGGAGGAGGAGGAGGAGAGGAGGAGGAGGAGGATAACAATAATATGATATGATAACAATATTAATGACGATGGTAATGATGATGATGATGATGATGATGATGATGATGATGATGATGATGGCGATGGTGATATCAGTGAAGAAGTACTACAACTACTACTACTACTACTACTACTACTACTACTACTACTACTACTCTACTCCTGCTGCTGCTGCTGCTGCTACTACTACTACTACCACCACTAAAACACAAAACCACTACACAATACAATACAATTCAGCACAATATCATCGACGCAGTTTAACCCAACACAGCATGAAATAATGCACAATGCAATGCTACATGTAACAGCTGACCTACTTTGGCAGCACGGGGTACATTCGCAGTGTCTCCAGTATCACACACACTCCAGATACTTCAGTTGCTGCAGGTGCTCGTACTTCACCTCCCCCTGACAAGAGACAGAGAGAGAGAGAGAGAGAGAGAGAGAGAGAGAGAGAGAGAGAGAGAGAGAGAGAGAGACAGACAGACACAGACAAACAGACAGGCAGACAGATAGACAGATAGATAGACAGATTGAGAGAGACAGACAGACAGGCAGGCAAATGCACAGATCGAAAAGAAAACACACACACACCTTCACACGCGCGCGCGCGCGCGCGCACGCACACACACACACACACACACACACACACACACACACACACACACACACACACACAGCAAAGCCCTCATGATGATATCTTAAGAATTTAAAAATCCGTTGAATATGGGAATTGCATCTTTATTTCTTTCTTCTTTCTCTCCTCTCTCTCTCTCTCTCTCTCTCTCTCTCTCTCTCTCTCTCTCTCTCTCACACACACACACACACACACACACACACACACACACACACACACACACACGTAAGCGCGTACACACATACAAACGTGAGCGTGCACACACATACACACGCACGTACACACATATTTACACACACACACACACACACACACACACACACACACACACACACACACATACACACACACACAGACACTTGAGAGAGCGCGCGCGCGCACACACACACACACACACACACACGCGCACACACACACACACACACACACACACACACACACACACACACACACACGTGAGCGCGCACGCACATACACAAGCACGTACCCATACATACACTCATTCATTCACACACACACACACACGCGCGCGCGCGCGCACGCGAGCGCGCGCACACACACACACACACACACACACACACACACACACACACACACACACACACACACAGATTCGGGGGCGCATTGGGATGCATGCACACACACACACACACACACACACACACACACACACACACACACACACACACACACACACACACACACACACACACGTACACACACACACACACACACACACACACACACACACACACACACACACACACACCATCCCACCTGTCCAACCACCTGCACGATTTCCTGGTAGAGTTTCTCCTGCACATCCAGGTGTGTGGCCAGGCAGTACGTCACGAAGCGCAAAGTGCTGGAGGTGGTCTCGAAGCCAGCATTGAACACCTGGATGCCTTGGGCAAGCACCTCCTCTTCCGTCAGTTCTGAGACACACAGGCACACACAGGTGGTAGGAAACGCACACACCTTTTCAGATCCCCTGCACACGGTGGTGACATAAGAATATAAAACTCCACATCGCTTCTCTTGCGCACGAGCAGAGACAGAACGAGACGTACCTCCATGTCACTCACACACGGATAGCAATATAATACTTAACACTTTTTTCTGATACAAAACGGGCCACAATTTTCTTATCCTGGATATACTACAAAGCATAAAATGAAATGCTGAAGAAGAAGAAAACAAAACAGTCTTATGTACACAAGAACGGTTATATACTGTTGTATACTATGCGTATGTTCTGATACATGTATGTAAAATAATGGAATCAGATACTAAATGACCGTGTTGGGAGAACACACATGTTATATAATGTTCTGAGGCATAGTAGGTAAATACTCAAGGCCTGACCAACGCGTTGGGTTAATGCGTAGTCTGCGAAGTCGTAGCCATGAAACCTTCGTCTAAAACTCTCTAATCTTAGCCATTAATTCATTTATCCATCAGCTTTAAATCATGCGCAGTGTGATCTCATAACTAAACGGATGTCGTGTAGCGTATCTGGAATAGTCCCCAATGCACTACTAATACCTCCTTGATGAAACTGAAACTAATCTGATGCACCATGCCAAGAATACAATGTTAAAAACATGTTCTATAATGAATAGGAAGGTACCAGACGACTAACTAAGCGTTCTTATTCATAGATAAAGAGAAAATGGTTAAACGTAAAATCCAACATACACAGAGGTGAAATGCTTCAAACCATGCTCTGGCACAGAGACGAAAACAGGCTTAAAGCATAGCCTGGCTTACAAAGGCAAAAGCCTGATATATCAAACATACGTCCTGAAGCAAAAGTACACCAGCACCAACAAGGAAAGACAGGAATGAGTATACGACAAGACAAAAAAAAAAGCGTTTGATGAATAAAAGGAAGATAGGAAGGAAATGGAAGGTTACGGTCACACACACATTTAAGCAGATCCCAAACGAACTGGGCGTTGGCTTTAAGCATCATCCAAGTATGTAATACAAAAAAGTGTTATTTGCTATGACAGATTGGACTGAGAAAGAGAGAGAGAGAGAGAGAGAGAGAGAGAGAGAGAGAGAGAGAGAGAGAGAGAGACAGACAGACAGACAGACAGACAGACAGACAAACAAACAGACAGACAGGCAGAGGGAAAGAGAGAGAGAGGCAGGCAGACAGACCGAGAAACAGAGAGAGAGAGAGAGAAAGAGAGGCAGACAGACAGACACAGAGAGACAGAGAGGCACAGAAAGAGAGACAGAGAGGCACAGAAAGAGAGACAGAGACAGAGAGAGACAGACAAAGACAGAGAGATAGATAGAGAGAGAAAAATAGACAGACAGACAGACAGACTGACAGACAGACAGACAGACAGACTGACTGACAGAGGGAGAGAGAGAGAGGGTGGGGTGGGGCATTAAACCAATGAAACCCATTCCCGACTAATCTGTGGCCTGACCCACCGAGCCACAAGGTGTCCAGCAACAGAGGGTGACCTACTTTTGTTGGTTTTGGGTGCCTCCGGACACATCCTCCACGTCCGTCACCTCCTCCCCTGGCGCCACCCGCACGTCCATCATCTGCTGCAAAGAAGTCCACCCGCTTCTGAAAAGACACCCGGAAAAAATTCTTTTAAACCACCCAGTCCACCTAGTTGTGATAGAAACGGCTGAATCCTTTGGGGGAAGAAATGAATTAGCATAACAGACTACTTGAGGAAAATATCAAGGAATCATTCGTTTCTTGCTCGACTGAATCTGTGACTGGTTTATGTAATTCAATCGGCTTCAAAAAAAAAACAAACACACGATTACTTTAACCTCTAAATCTATCCCTTTCTGAAAATCCCGTAGGACAACATGATTTAACCTTTAAATCCAGCAGCCCAAATGTATGACAAAACAACCCGTTTCTAAAGACACGCAGCTCAACACTGCTTCATCCTCTAAATCCACCTGTTTCTGAAGAAACAACAAAACAACATTGTTTTTTCAAATTATAACCACCCCATTTCTAACATTACCACAGGAAAGACTACTTTGACGACAAAACCTACCCATTAAAAAAAATACTACAGGATATACCACAGAACGACACTACTCTAACATTGAAAATATCGGTTTCTGAAAATACTAATGGACAATATTACTTTTACATCAAAATCCACCCATTTCTGAAAATATCAAACGACACGACTTTAAAATCAAAGTTTACCCATTTCTGAAAACACCAAGTAACATTAGTATCAAACCCCCTGTGTTTCTAAAGCATCACAGAACAACATTCCGTAAACATTAAAACCCATCCGTTTCAGAAGATACCACGGAACAACACTAACTGAACACCCAAACCCACCGTTTCTGAAAATACCACCGAACAACGCTTTCTTAAACTCTAAATCCACCTAATTCTGGAAACACAACACGATAAGCACTGCTATTTCAAACTCTGGATTCACTCGTTCCTGAAAATGCCACAAGACAACACCATTAATTCATCCACTAACCCTAAGTTCCTGACAATACCACAAGGGTATATCATTTCCAATTCTCAACTAACTTGCTCCTGAAAAGACCCCATGGCAATGTTACTTCTGATTTCATCTGCTTTGGGAAACGTCACAAAACAGCATTAATTAAATCTCATAGTTCCGTCGCTTGGAAAGAAATCCACCAGCAGAAGACTCTGTGTGGTCACCTGGGCTGTAATGATTGAATCTTGAAACGATGAAAAAATAAATCATGCGAATCTATGGTTCCTTTTTCTCGTCAAAAGTGTCTTAGTGGCAGGTATCTTGCACAACAGAGAGCCTTGGTTCCTTTTTCTTGTCAAAAGCGTGTTGGTGGAATGTATGTTACACAAAAGACACCCTGTATAAATGGTTGCTTTTTCCTGACGAGTACTGTTTTTTTTTTTTTTTTTTTTTTTAACAATCGCACTAACGATTGCCAAGGTTTGAGGAAACATTCCTTCATCTTTGTCACTAGTTCATTTTTTTCATCAGCTATAAACCCTGCGGAGTGGAGTCTTGAAACTTAGCAGGTGTGGCAGAGCGTACGTGGACTAGTCTGTATGCAATGACACCTCCTAGATGAAAATGACACTGAAACTGAGGAAACTTGCTCTTTCTTTCTTTCTGCGTACGCGGGCTGATACTCCCGCGGACACTGCCTGTATAGACAGGCAGTAAAGTTTTGTGTGTATGACCGTTTTTTTCTTTATCCAGCGATTAAGGCAGTCATACTCCATCTTCGGGGAAGGTGCATGCTAAGTGTAACGTATCATCCATACCAACGGCCATCTGGCGTTCTCTTTCCGAAAGTTGGTGATGAGATTTTACGTGTGTGCAAGATGTTGTGCGTGCGTTCACACACGGAACCTCGGTTTATAGTCTCATTCGAAGGACTGCATGGGAAATGAGTCAGAACCAGTGTTAACTCCGCGGAACCCCCCCCCCCCCCCCCCCCCCGTACCCAAAATCGAACCCGCAACCCCAGGATCACGAGTCTGGCGCTCTACCAACTGAGCTATTCCGGCTCCAGGAAACTCGCCCATACCTTGGCTTCCTCCGGATTGGCGTCCCGTTGTCGAATGATGTCGATGAGGCACTGCTTGAAGAAGTTCAGGTCTTTCTGGGAAACAGGGTGTAGCCCAGAGCTCTGAGCAGAGGGGCCGTGAAGGGGAAAGACACTGGAATCATCATCATCATCATCATCATCATCATCATCATCATCATCATCATCATCATCATCATCATCATCATCATCATCATCATCATCATAACTGAAAACATCACCACCAGTATCATCATCATGGGTGGAACCGTCACCATGATCATGATCATCACGACTGATACAGTCACCATGATATCATCATCATGGCTGAAACCATCACCAAGATAAACATCATCATGACTGAAACCATCACCATGATTATCATCACCAGGACTGACACCGTCACCGTGATTATCATTATCATGACTGATACCGTCACCATGATTATCATTATCATGACTGAAACCATCACCATGATTATCATTATCATCACTGAAACCATCACCATGATTATCATCATCATCACTGAAACCATCACCAAGATAATCATCAAAATTGACGGACACCGTCACCATGATTACAATATCATCAAGTCCGTCTGACAACAGCTTCCATGAGTTTGCCCATACGGACTACTTGACATGAGCTTCTGCCACGCATGAACGTGGAAAGGATGTCAAAATTAAGGCAACAGAAGTGTGCGGAGACCTCAACATTGGAGACTTGTTGGTGATGACCATCTGGGACGAGGTTAATGGAGTTCTGTCCCGGACCAAGATGACACGACAGGGCTGTGCTTTGGCTACCTTTTAAAATCTGTCCCGGCATCAACCAGGCCCGGAGGTTACAGAGCTGTGGGGAACTGGTCAGAAAATCTGAGCCACTTTCTCAGAGACGCATCCATGAAGTGAACGAAAGGTGACTCTGTGTTGTCAATGGTTCCATCGGACATTTCAGCACATTCAACACCAAGCAGGAGCCGGCGGGGACCAACGAAGTCGTACAAACACAAAATTAATCTTAATCAAAATGGGATTTGCCGGCAAAATACATCACTTTCTAATTAAACACAGAATCATTTGATTGCCGGACAAAACGCACAAAACCTGACAGTCGCTATTATCGGACGGTAAGATTTCAAGGACAGATGAAAGATTTTCGTGTTGTGCAATTTCTGTGTTGACGTGAGTATTTTCATCGCAGTGAATTTTCTTTCTTGAAAAAGCATGGAGAAATAAGACCAGTCCTTTTACTTCTTCTTCTTCTTCTTCTCTTCCTTTCTTCCTTTCTTTAATTCTTTCTGTATAAGCAAGATACACTCGTGGCACGCCATTTCTGTGGACCTGGACACCAGCTGTCAGATTTTGAAATGTTGTGAGATCGAACTCATAAAGACCACAGATGTACAGAAAAGAAAAGATAGAGAGAGGATGTGGAGACACAAGTTGAAGACCAACTACCCGTTTGGTCTCAGTTGTGGGATTAGTTGGTTTCACGTGAACAGTCTGCCCTGGGAACTTTGCCGTTCGCTGAATCAAGACTTCACCCAGGCATCACTATTTATCATAGAGTAATGAGGGGGGAGGGGGGGGGTTAATGACGTAAAAAAACACACATTACGTCACCTAGGTTTGATGCAGACTTCCATGGTCAGCTGAGGAAGGTTTCCAAAAATCGAAAGCGCTTCTGTAAAATGCTTTGGGTGTTTGTTTATTTATTTGAGTTTTCTTTTCATTTTTTTTTCCTTTTTGTTTTTTTCGTTCGTTCGTTCAGTCCTTTTTGACCAGCACAGATTCTTTGCTCACCAGCCAAGAAGACGATGAGTCTGTTGTTGAGGTTGGACAGGATTCCCTTCATGGCCTGGATCATGTTCTGGGTGTCCCCTGTCTCGCCCCTCTGCAGGTTGGTGTCCAGACCGAAGGCCGTGCCAGCAATCACGTCCATGGTGAACCTCTGGTACAGCCTGCACCATCGTCACCTCGTTCAGCAACACTCCAGTCACAAAGCATACAAAGAGTGTTCCTTGTTTGTTCTGTGAGTTCTGTGTTGTCATGTCTGCCAGGCGACTGGGTGTGTGGGAAAGCAGCATTCCTTTGGAGTGATGGACGTGTGTTTATTTCATCATGGCAGCAAGAGTTACCCTGCTTGTTTGTTACTTCCTGTTTACTGTTCCCTGCCTCATTTCACAATTATTTTTCTTTCATATGAAGAGAGGTACAGGCAGGCTACCCACTGGGTTGATCCTGTCAACACGTGATGCCGAAAAGTTGCTGCCCTTCGAAGGCGGAACAGTCCCTGAGATGGAAAACAAATTCGAATTGTTGTCAGAAAAGCCAAAACTACGGTGTATTGTGGGACAGGCTCAAACTGAAAGGACGAAAAACTAGATGAATCACTCATTTATCTTCTTGGCTATTTCAAACATGCGCTTCCATATGTTAATAATTTCGCATATTATCAAGTTCCCTCTTGAAATTAATTGTCACACAGTTCTTTCCTACAAGCGTTATATTCATATGTTAAAAAAAGATAGTAACTGGCGGCAGTGCAGTGTCTCCTCTGGTGGGTTGCCTCATGACGACTTGACAATGACCGCTCCCTGTGGATTTCTGGTGGCAGGGTGTGAGGCACGTGGGGGTGGTGGTGGGGGGGGGGGGGTGGGGGGAAGGTGATGTCACCAAGGTGTCAAAGATGATGACACAGGTAAAAACTTATTTTTCGTCATTCTTAGGTTTCGTGTGGATTCACTTGCTTGACTGAACATCAGTCATACACTCATCTTACTTAGCTGTATAGGACGCTAAAGGTAGCCTATTTTGATTCCATAATTCTTAATGGTTCTATGATTATTTATCTCTGCATCTCCACCAGAGAACATGTTTCACAACATTTTACATACAATGTCATTTCACTTGTCCTTCACTAGTGTTTAAAACACTATTCGCCGCAATCTTTCTTTTTTTTTTTATTTTTTTAAAGAAAATGGCAGTCTTGCAACGTGGAAAATATTGCTGAAAGAGGTTAATGGCAAATCCTTGGACTTTTTTTTTTTATTTATTCTATGCCATCTTGTATGGGATGGTTGGACAGATCTCAGCTATATCTTTCATTCTGCCGAGTTTAATCATACTAATGCTAACATCTGATGAGAAAATGCCAACGTTAAAATCTCTCTCTCTCTCTCTCTCTCTCTCTCTCTCTCTCTCTCTCACACACACACACACACACACACACACACACACACACACACACACTCATGCATACACACACTCTTTCCTAACTCTTGTCTAAAATCACTTTATGTGAATAGATGTTAAATCGAAGAACGAACGAACACACACACACACACACACACACACACACACACACACACACACACACACACACATACACAAACCCTCACTCCTTTAAATCAATATCCTCTTGGCTGGTAGCTTTTTCTCTCAGTACTTCTGCAAGTACATCGCTGCACCGGATCATGTAACCTTGCAACTGCACAAATACAAAACAAAAAAAAAAGAAAATATCAAATCTTGAGATCAATCAGTCAGCGCACCATGCAGACACTGATTTCAAATGCCAAATACAGACACTAATTTAGAACGCCTTCCTTGCGCTGAACTCTGAAGCGATCAAAGCCAAGTGAATTTTCGCTGTCCTATTTGTTTGTATCTTGCCTGAAGAAGACCTATGAGGTCGAAACGCGTCGTGGTTTGTCTTGTGACTCGTTTGTCCACGTTTCTCTGGGCGGTTCACTAACATTTATTAAAGATTTGTTACAATGCAAAAGCAACAAGTACACTAGCAAGCACGGTTGATAAAACGCATCGGCGCAGAATCAGGGATTTAAAAAAAAAAAAAAGGCATGAGACGAGCTGGAGGAAGGGGAGGGTAGGGGAAGGGGAGGCGGGGGGGGGGGGGGGGGGGGGGGGGGGGGGTAGGGAAAGCGGCCGTTTGTCCACGGCATACTATCAATTTGCAGCGACAGGGGCAAAACAGCCATGAGCACTGCTATGACGGTGAATGTTTCTAGTCAATGGCCTGAAGACGACTACATTGACAAGCATGCATTCAGTATAATTTTGTTCCAAATGTTCGTCATTGATGACAATTTATCCATTTTTTTTTTCACGTAATAATTTCTTTTGAAGTCCATCAGACAGTCTATCATATTTTGCCATGATCATCGACAAGCTTGTTTCCCGTTGGTCAGAACGGCGATTTGTTTCGTATGTAACAGCATACTTTTTAAGTTTCAGTAAAAACAACGACGCTATTCTACTTCTGCTTTCTATGGCTTCATTTGTTTCATCCACTATTTCCCAAAACTCGCATAGCCTTTCTTGACTACAACTAACAAGAAATATCCATATGAAGCCGATGTATTGTAATAGTTGTATACTTAATACAATATTCATGATACGATATTCATTCACATCTACACTATCATTTGGTTGAAACTGCATCATATTACACGATTCTATTTATTTGTTGTCATATTTTCATAAACTGTACTTGAACATATCTCATATTAGGTAATGATTAGTACTGCCTACCTATATTCTCTGAGAACATGTCACGTTTGTCTCACTGACAATATTGCTCGAAAACTCGTATTAAAGACTAAAAAAAAACAACAACAAAAAAAAAAAAAAAAAAAAAAAAAAAAAAAACTTTCCTCATTCAGTGGCATGATGGGTACTGCTTGGGATTCTTTATGAATATTCATCATTTTCAAGTCTGGATGCATAATAAAGTAGCTGCTAACGTCAGAGTTCAAAATGGACTCACACACACACACACACACACACAAACACACACACACACACACACACACACACACACACACACACACAGAGAGAGAGAGAGAGAGAGAGAGAGAGAGAGAGAGAGAGAGAGAGACGAGAGAGAGAGAGAGAGAGAGAGATTAAACAGATTAAAAAAAGCATCTAAATCACTGACCGCTTTGAGTTTTCCCGTGGTGAAGGCTGGAGTCATCACATGTCGGTATCTCCTCCACGACATTCCCTGAGCATTGAACAGCATCTTCCACGAGAACTCCGATATCAGGCGATTAAAGCCGCTCTGAAACACGGACGTCAGACGTTTAAGCCCGCTCTGAA